>JAHWFP010028511.1:0-21127 GCA_023313725.1 Lithobius niger
ATCCTGCTAGTTTGCTGTGTACAGTGGCTAGTGGCTTGTAAAAAAAATGTATGTGTTGCAGTTCACACACTCAAAGTTCTCTAATGTTTCAGCAATTGTGCCATTTACACAAATGCCTGAAGCTACTTTTTTAACCCTTGGAGGGCAATGAAATTCATAATGATGTCATCAACCAAATGCTAGGACTCATCCCCCTAAAATGCTTTAAAAGGTCAGAAATCTAAATAACCTAGCTACAGCCCCTCCCCCTTTCACATTTTCTGACCTTTTAAAGTATTTTAGGGGTGGTGAGCCCTAGCATTTGGTGAGGACATCATGAGAATTCATGGCCCTCAAAGGGTAAGAACTATTATGTGATTTAAAAAAATTGTCATTTAGTGTTCATGGATGAAAATGTGTAAAAGCATTGCTTTAGTCTGTAAGTTGAAAATCTGTTTCATAACAAATGCTTTTTAGGAACTAATCTAGTAGGTGCAATTGCTAATACACTGTTGGCACCACAGTATATCATTAGTTCAGCATGTCTGCTGCCTTTAGGACAGCTCTGCTACGTAACGGTCTTAACTTTTTATTTCATATAATACAACATGGTAACACTAACTGCTTACGTTGCTTGTGCATGCTTAGTTGTGAATGTACTACTTTCTCTTACAAATGTCTTCTATTCCATGCTCTCCAAGGAGAACTCAGAAGACTTAAGGAACTCAATTATTTGAGTGGTGGGTATAGCACTGATTTTAACATGTTGGCAGTTTTGTTATGTGCATGATTCTTGTGGAGATTTTCACGTGAAGATGGTGCACGACCACAGCATGCAAACTAAATATGTGTATTAAACCGAGGTAGTTCACATGGAATAAAGCAGTTGTTGAGCCTTTTACCAGGGGTGTGCGATACTATCGAATTTCGATACCGATATCGATTCTTGCTTGTTGTTGGTAGTGGTATCGAAAATCAAAAGATTAGATAGTATCAAAAGTATTGCAAAAGTATCGAAGGTATCGAAAACTGTATTTGCTTTAAAAAAAATAACTGCAGTATAACAAGAATATCGAACGAGATTTTGGAACAGAAAATTAATTATTTCAAGAGCTTACATAGCCGCAGATTAGTAGCAGTTTAGCATGTTTTTAATTGGACACCTATCTTTTGATTCCAACATCTGTGGGTGTAATTTGCCTCAAATTAACCTTAAAATCGCAGCAAAAATGGTGACTGTAGTGGAGTAAGTTACAGTTGGTTGCTGCAAAGTAATGGATGCCAAGACTTGATTATCTGGCTACTTTGATTAGTGTGTTGATGTTCCTTGAACCATGATCCATCATTTTGAATCTGTATAGCACATTCGTTTGGAGTCCCTGTACAAGAAACACGTGCAAAGCTTTGAGACACATCTGCAGCCGAGCTCAGGGGCGTCGCTAGGTCCGAATTTCTACCCGTTCACTGACTGGGCACACCTGTAATACCCCGGGCACGGAGCTAGGAATTTATTATGGAGGCGGGGGGAGCAAAACGACCTTTGAGAACCGTTTTTTGGGGGGTTGTTTGTACTTCTTCCAACCGACAGAGTTCCATTTTCCCAACTTAACTTTTGGTTGGGAGTGAGAGGGTAATCGTATTTCTACCTCCTTATTCTCGATCCTGATGCCAATTAAATGCTACTAAGCATATGTTTTTGTTGGGGAGGGAGCAAATTTTTGTGTTTATATAAGCTTTTCGTGTCTCTGAATTATAGGATGTCATTTTAAGACCTCCCTTTTAAATATGAAGTACGTAATATATAAATCATGGAATATTAGAAACCTCTAAGGGGGGGGGGGGGCCAGTCCCCTTCCCCCAGGTTACTGATTTCCGGGTTACTAAGAATAAGGTCATGAAACCCCGTTCACAGATTAAATTATCAGTTTATCACTGCCATGTCAAATATTTGAAATTGCTACTGTATCTTGCTAAACTTACTACTGTAACCTGCTAAATTAACGGTTTTAATATCATGCGGGCAAGCTAATAGAAAAAAAAAACAGACAACAGGGAAACATTTTCAAAAAACGTCCAGTATAACAATTTTCATAAGCATGTTAAAATGCGCTTGATTAACTATTTATAAGTTTACACTGTTGTAAATGTGATTGAACCCACAAACCGCTAAAATGCTTTGAACTCTTTTTTTTTTTTTTTTTTTTTAATATTTAAAGGAAGCACTTAACAAGCTACAACAATGTTTCTGTAGTCAATGTTATGCGGGTAGCGGACGACTCAAGAATTGAAATTCATTTTAACAAACGACTTGACAACTTATAATTTTTTTACCCAGGCACGGACCCGGGCACTGTTATTTTTGCCCGGGCACGTGCCCGGGCAGGCCCGGGTCTGTCGCCGCCCCTGGCCGAGCTGCAAAAATCTTCTAGCATGATTGTTTTTCTCTGCTAGTAATGTATCTGGAAAGCGAAAATTTTAAGGCATATCAGCATTACTGAGCATTAGGCGAAAATCTTGGAAGCGAAAATCATATAGAAATAAGGGTTATTATGTACTTTTCCGTAAAAATGAGAATTTTACCTATCAAGAAACTATAGGATGTGAAGGAGTAAGTAATTTGTTTAATTATTTTTTTTATTAAACTGTGTACAAAAATTTTTTATATACATAAATTTAATAAAAATTTATAAACTACGCATTAAAAAATTACTGTTAGTGAAGAGAAGGAATTGGATTAAATAAGCACAAGTAAATAAAATGCTCAACTTATTGTCCATAACTACATTATTATGTAGAGGGTGAGGGTGAAAGGAAGGGCTACAGATGGCTACTGCTAGGGTAATGAAACTTCGCATGGTATGTAGGCAAACAGGGAGGCTACTAACCATGTGTCAATCATTAACCTTGACGCTGATTTTCAATGTCTTCATGATGCTACCTTTTTAACCAAGCTTCGTAGAACCCAAGTATAAATCAGAAACTCGTAACATAGACAAGGCATGGCCGTTGAAAAAAAAATGGAACGAAATTCAGTGCATAGTTCAGAAATTACAGAAATTACCAGTTGAAAACCTGGTATCACACACCCCTGCTTTTAATGTCTTTTTCAACTGTATGAAATCTCGGGACAGGGAAAAAGAAAATTCCCAAAATATTAGAAAATACAATCTAATTGATGAACTTCCAGAAACGCCTGTAGTTATAATCTAAACGGTAACGATCACATACACAATATCGAGCACATTTAGTTTTCCGTTGTCGTATAATTATGGTTGGTGCTCACATAATTTTCTTATGTTTTATTAAATTAACACAAAGTTTGAATTCTTTCTGAATCCACCTCCTGGAATAAATTACGATTTTCAAAAATTTGAAATCAATTTCTTCGCTGAGATCTTCTTTACCTTTTATTCCTTGCCTTGAAGCTTACACATTACAACGGTGTTAATGGAGTATTTTTCCCAACATTAAAGATGCGTTAGAATGTATAAACTGCCCGATAATCCCATATTTATGACAATACATGAAACACGTGTATTTTTAATGGTTTATTTAAAAATATCCAAAGCTAGGTTTTCTTGTTTAACATGCCTAATTAACCAGCCCTTAGAGATAAATTTTGAGAGAATATTCTTTGCTTTAATTCATCTGTTTTCTGGCACCCGACAAAAAAATCATCACCAACACCAAACAATCAATTTAAACGCTCGGTTTCTTTTGTGCATTATCTAAACAGCTGGTGGTTTTCAACTGTACAACTTTAGCATTGCAATACGCTTCACTAAAGGGGTAGGGAATTCGATTTTTAGGGATTGTTTAATCGTCCTTTATGGTCCTAAATGGTCATTGTGGCTGAGCGGTGAGAGAGCTCAGTCTGGTTGCTGGAGGTTTGCGGATCTGGTCGAACCCTGGAAAGGGGACCTTGGCAAAGTCCTTGGCAAAGTCCCCTCCAGGACTGCTGGCCAGGGTATCGTGAGAGGCTACCATGCTCCTTCAGTAGCTATGGGAACTATTCTGGCTAATTCTGGACAATCTTTCGGCCCCTACAATGATGGGAGGTTTCCCGGTTCAAATCCCTAGGTTGACTCCTCCCTTTTCCAGATATTTCTTCTCTCAAACAAATCTGATAATGTTCAAAATTGAGCCGGTTCAGCCTCACAAGCATTAAAATGCTTCGACTGACTCAAAGAAATTATTTTGAAAAAAAATTAAGATCTTTTCATTCGAAGATCAGTTACATGATGTTGAATGTATGCAGGGAGATGGAAATAAGCTTAAAATAACCCAGGCGTACTGCTGACCATTTCCAACGAGATAGGATTCATAATACAAAATGTTCAATACACAACACCCTTGTCAGGAAATACTAAAAACAATTATGCAAAATCACTTCACTAATAATGGCGCAAGTTACAAACATAGCTGCTGCCAGCAACTGCATAATAATGGCTTCATCTGGGTAAAGGATCATGGGAGCTAAATTTCCACATTTTTTCGAAAAAAAATGCCCTCTTTAATTGGCAGTGTTATGTATTTAAATAAGGATTATCCAATGATGGAGGAGTGGATTACATCTCTTTCGAAAAAACTAGGAAATTAGCTCCCATTAACGTTCACCCATTAACCTTCCCATATTTTTAAGTTTCATTGAATTGAATTTGTGTTTCTAGATGTTTTACACATTTTCATGAAGTATCTGGTGTTGGGTATCAACAATTTCGAGTGGATAAATCGAGTAAATTTATCCATTGTCGTTTGCTACTTAGATAATTATCCGTCACAATTCTACCAATTTTTTTAGTGTTTATGTAAGTTTTAATTACTATTCCAAAAATGACACATGTAATAACGAAACTGGTTTTCACAAGAAATTAATTCCTCTAGTTTTTGTGAGAGGTAATAAATAACAAAAAGTGTTCACTTAACCGTATACTGAGGAATGGCATACCTAGCTGTAGTACTGATACAAAAAAGAAAGTTCAACTCTGCAAGCCTCGTGCTTGTACACTTGTTTATTAAAAATCAAACTAATTAATTCCGGAACACACTAATTATAGCATATGTTATGGGTTTATTTTAGGTAAGCCCACTTAAATTGTCAAGATGGATGTAAAAACACTGTGTGAACAAACACTATCAAACCACGAGACCAAAGACACCAATTGATTAATTATCCGTTTTATTCAAGCTAGGCATAGTCAGCAATCTCAATTCAGAACTGGCCGGTTACTTTAATTTAGATAGACCGTATTAACAAGATTGCATATGCCCTGATATTTATAAGAGATGAAGTCAACACTCAACCATATTTGCTAAACCATCAATTATTAATCCTTAATAATTGTCATTAAATAAGTACATCCCGTAACAATAATGGTACTTGATTATGCTTCCCGCTAAATAATAACAATAGTAACACTCCAGTACTACAACAATAAGACACTATCAACTTAACTGAGTCGGTGTAGCCTATGCAGCGTGGTCGTCGAGAAACCCCGGCACCACAACAAAACACTGGCGTACTTTTCCGAGCCAAAGGAACGGGAGGAGCAGAGCGTAACACACGAACTGATGATCTCTATGCAGCCAACAACTACCTCTTTCAAGTCCCCTTCATCTTTTATAACTTCTGTTTACATTCCATCGGTTAATAGACTTTCCCTCTTCTGTCTTGTCTACCGCCAAATAATTACCCCTCCACTTATAATAATTACAGCAATCTGGATCACCTGTCAACTGTGCTCTACTTTCAAGGTTGCTAGCTCAAGATATGTCACTCACTTTACTAAGCCTGTAATTATCTAAAGTGGTCTGTTGACAAAACGGTACAAACCCATTACCCCTTGTTTTCGTGTTGACCTCAAATCTCACTCTCTTAACCTTGTGTTGGAGACGCACTGTCTGGCTGGGTCTTATCCCCTTTCTATTTTTGACTCCCAGTTTCCTGTTTACCTTTTCCTAACTTATTGTGCTATTTTATGCACTGATTTGATTTACAACAATAATTACGACTGCCTTGCATACCAAATGCAGCCTGATATCTTTTATGTAATATTTTATATGAATATTAATTTATGCAAATATATTACCATTACACATACGCAGCAATTGAATAACATAAACAGTGGATTAATTAAGCAGTTCCGCTAAGTTTATTTTTACATGTTGCGTATAGTTAAAATCATATTTATAGAGAAGAGTGATTTCATTGAGTGTCTTTGTATTGATACAAATTTTGTTTGGCGGAATAACCAGGTCCTGAGGACTGAGAACTTTAGAACTAAAGCTAGAGACAAAAGTCAGAAACTGTTAATAAAAAGGAACAATTTTTTTAAATACGATTTTGGAAGAATATAGGTTCTCTAGAGTAAAGACGTTTTATATACATAAAAAATGTACATATTTTATACATGTATAAACATTACATACATTTTTGACCGTTTAACATATTGGCAAATCAGAGTCACCGTTTTTGAAAAAAAATGTACTGGTCCAGCTTTACAACGCAATTTCATGAATAGGGCTATTCAAAAGAGAAATTATTTTTTTCTTGGACATTGATACCAGTTAATGATGGTAATGTGTTAAATCTAAAAAAAATTATACTTTTAAATGAAAAACTTTGACACATCCTTGTGAATCGCAATATCTAGTAGTAGCTTTTTACGGATTGCAATCAACCACATCAACCATTTTCAGTTAAAATATTAAACACTGTAATTTTAGTTGTAGTGATTCCACATGTATTTTATAATACTTTTTATTTGTAATTGTTTCAGGTCCTCCAGGCCCCCCAGGTGCCCCTGGACCTCCTGGGGCTCCTGGGTTGCCAGGTAACAGCCGAGATCATACATCATCTCACACGATAGTACCTGGAGTAAGTATGTTATTCTTTGCCAAAATTAATTTGGATGAAAGATTTATGGTAAAATAGCATTGTATTGACCTCACAATTTTTAATACTGAAAAAAAAAAGCTTACGAGGCAGTAGGCAACAACAACATTATCACTTCTGGGAAGAAGGCAGAAGTGGCGGGTAAATTTCCAATGGTTTTACCACAATGCTGGTATCACATGTGCTTTTGACTTAAGTCTTGCGCTTAGCCATTAGAGATGTACGTACGCAAGCGAGTGCTGGACTATTGCATTAGCACGACAAACGTAAGCTTATTATCGTTATTTATTGAAGCAATTAAAACACCTATTAAAGGAGACGTGATGCGGACAGTTCAAAATATCCTTAAACTAAATACGAATTTTAACAGAAGATTAATGAAATGTGTATTTCTTGGTCAATCTGACTCAATACTGCACATAATTTAAATTTAAGTATGTGCGCTATTGAATCCTCTTTATTTATCCTTTCACGACTCTACAGTAAGAGAAGGAAAGCTGCATTTTATTTTTTACCAGCTATTAAAAAATGTTCATTGTATTTTGCTATACATTTTGGTAGGGCTCCCACAACGGGGGTTAGGTGGACCCACTGTACCCAGTTCCGGTCACTCAATGGGCCCACACGGCCTAATATTTTTTTTTTTCGCAGTTGTGAGTTTTGATGACCATGAGTAATAGACTCGATTTGTGCGTATTGTGAAATTTTTCTATACTCCAACAAACAACAACTTTAAGCTTGTTAGGCGGGAAAGCCTTCAAACGTAAGCAGCCCGGATTAATGAATGAACCAACTCGTAAGACAATTATTGTGGACAACGAATATTACAACATAGCCTGACGTTTTACGATTTCAGTCGGGAGGAGGAGGGGCCCGCTGTTGTAGTTAGTCCCAGGCCCCTAGCTTTGATGTGGGGGCCCTGCATCCTGGTTCTTAAGCATTGTTCTTAAAGCTTTACGGGTCAAAGTTAAGCCTTATGGGAGCAGACTTCAGGTAGATTGCATCTCAGTTCTTTATAGAAGTATGTACAAGCTACAAATTTTTCAAGAGAACTGCACTTGTGAAGCTAACACTTTCTCTAGTGTACTTCATGTCCACACCCACGAAAAACTTTTACGAAGGGGTGCCACCTGCAAACTGTCCAAAAAATCAACGGCCATTTTGTGTTTAAAATGGGCAGTCATGCAATGCATGTAAGTTTGGTGTCAAATGCTAGGTTTTAAGGTCTGCTGAGTTCAAAAAAATGCTCTAAAATGGTGCCAGGACTTCACACGACAAAATTTCTAAAATTGCTGTCAAAATGGTGGTGAAATTCAAGTGTTTTGCACAATCTTAAAATATACTTATAGAGTAGAGACTGATTTGAATTAGTGCTCAATAATGTGAGTTTGTCTGCACTGATTAGTAATTAGCAAACGCCAGGTTAAATCCATAGTATAGTGGGTTCGTAATTAGGAAAGCTGTGGCTGTTTCTCTACGCTGTAGCACTATATTTTTCTTCAATTCACAGTAAGTTGTGTCTTTGATGTGGCAGTAGTTCTAAATATATCCTATGGATGTATTTAGGCTTAGATATCTGGTGGAGATGTATATTTCTCCTTCGTAGAATCCTCCTCACTGTGTTACAAGATTGGGATCCTTCCCTATGCGTACGGCGCTTTTTTACCTTATTACCGCTGTCATTTATGCAAAATATTGCGCCACTTCCGCCTCTATCCCACTCCCCCCTACCCTGTCCGCCTCTATCCCACTTCCCCCTACCCTGTCCGCGTCCACTCGCTCTTTTTCTTGCCGCTGGCGCGTGCAGTCAGACATTCTTGAGCTAAGATTGTTGAAATACTAAGGGAAATTCGTTTCGAACGATCGTTTTCACAGTTGAACAGAAGTGCGCCTTCTTTCCAAGCGAAGCAGCGTGGTTACGAGGCTGCGCGGTTGGTGGTGAGTATTTCTATCGATACTGGTTGGAGAGTATTAAGATGGCGGCCGGCATGGTGACGGCAGATTTTGTGATAACGAAAAACGTGGCGGCCTGTTAGACCGGCCAAGTACGTCCGCACGTGGATATAATTGCTTCTTGAGAGCGTGGCGGCAGTGGTTTAATACGGATTGTCAGGTTCGTAGTATTTATTTTTGGTTGGTGTGGCGGAATTTGGAAGAGAAGTGTGTTTGGGAGTTCATATGTGAAACCCATTGTCGGAGTTGGTAACTGACCGAACCGACAGGAGCTGCAAGTGGCGGAGAGTGGAAAAAGTGGTTGTTGGTGGTGATAAAACAGTACGAATGGCTCGGTTTTAAAAATTTTTTTTGGGCGATGCGAAACGCTGGGGCGTGTAAGGCATCGGCTCTATCGAGCGTGGGTAGATGATTTTTGTTGTGTGTGCGGTTGGATTGTTGGAAAACAAACGCTGGAACAGAGCTTAGAAATACTGAGCACGTGACGTGCTGGAAGTTTGAAAGGCCATAGGGCAGAGTGGGCGGCCATTGGGGCGTCGCCGGCGGTGTTGGATATTGTAGACGGTGTTGGTCTAGAGTTGGGAAATACGTCACCGCTGAGGCCGCCATTACTTGACGATGCGAAGGAGATTGCCCCGAAATTGAGAGAGTGAAAAACGGGAGTGTAGGATTTGTGTCACCAATTTTTTTAAGTGGCGAAGCCAGACGGATCGATCAGGATAATTTTGAACCTGAAAGGCTTGAGTGAGTTTGTAGTGGTACGGAAGTGCTACTCGGATACACTACCGAGGGTAGTAGAGCATTTACAGCCAGGGTGGTGGATGGCTACCATCGATCTGTCTCAAGCGTACTATGCAGTAGCAATAAGGGATGGTGCGCGACGATTGTTGATGTTTTCCTGGCAAGGTTGTCTTTACCGCTTTTGTGTGCCGCCATTTGGGTTGGCTTCGGCGCCGGGTACTTTTATGAAGCTTATGTCAGTGGTGAGGCGCTTCTTGCGCCAGGCCGGTGTGTTAATTTTCGTTTACCTGAATGATTTTGCAGTAATAGGCCCGTCCGCAGCAGGTGTGCGGCGGGATGTGCGGAGAGTATTGGAAACCTTGGCGGAAGTTAGGCTTTTTCGTGAACTACGGAAAGAGTGTGCTGGTACTGTCTCAGTCTTTGCAATTTTTGGGTATGACGTTGGATCTAAAGTCAGCCCGTTTTGTGCTGCCGCCTGAGAAACAGGATCGTATGGTGCGCTTGGTTGCGGGACTGCAACGAGACCCGGTCACGGTTGTTAAGGAGCTTCAAAGGTTGTTGGGCCTGGCAGAAAGTTTGTTGTGTGCCGTGGAGAACGGCAAGTTGCACACGCCTTGGTGGCAACATGACCTGGTGTCGTGCGGGAGTGCACGGAGGAAGCCTCTCGCAAGGATCTTGCGAGGATTTGAACTGGTGGGCGAAGGCTCTGAATCGCTCAGTGGTAGCAAAATCCTGGGTCTTTGTGGAGGCCGCAGTAGTGGTGACAACAGACGCTTAGGACATAGGCTGGGGAGCAGCCACAGGAAATTCGCAAGCGCAGGGGAGGTGGCAGCGCAGGGAGGCTGCCTTGCATATAAATGCGTGAGAATTATTGGCTATGCTAAAAGCGCCAGTGGTATTTGGAGGCGGGTCGTGCGAATCCTTTCGGATAATGTGGTGGCCGTGGCATACGTTAATCATCAAGGGGGGACGAAGTCCCAGATGCTTAATGCCATGGTCCGTTGCCTAGAGCAGCGTAGAAGGCAGTTGGATTGTGTGGTACAGGCGGCATTTGTGCCGGGGGAGTTGAATGTGACAGCGAATGGTCTATCTCGAAATTTCTAGGACAGATTTGACTTCCGATTGTGTACTGCGGCGTTGCAAAACATTTGTAGGTGGTTTGGGACGCCAGACGTGGACGTGTTTGCATCGGAGGCGATGGCCCAATTGCAGCGATTTGGGTCGTGGGGACGCTGCCTAGGGGCAGAGTTTGTGGATGCGTTCAGTGTGAACTGGGGCCCGTTCTTTCCGTATGTCTTTCTCCCATGTCCTTTAATTGGACGTTGCGTAGACAAGCTCATCGGGGATCGAGTTGAATGGGCAGTACTGGTGACACCGGACTGGCAGTGTGCAGCCTAGTTCGTCCGGCTGTTGGCCTGCGCCAGGGAGGACCGTATCCCTTGCGGAGTGCAGGGGCTCTCCTCTGGGACCCGTACTTGGACGCCGAGGTGGCGGATGAGTGGGGTCCCTGGGTAGTCTGGGGTGTAAGGTTGATTGTTAAGTGGGACCAAGGTCACCACAGCCATCTTCGGAGCGATTCCGAGGTGTGCACTGCTTCCTAATCTATCCCAATCTTGTAACACAGTGAGGAGAATTCTACGAAAGAGAAATGAAGATTCTCCCAGAGAACTTGTTCTCACCAGGAGAATCTAATTTCTCTTGAGTAGAATCCTACGAAACTGTGTTACAAAACAAGGCCCGCCCGCCTCCCTGCATGGAATCGTACGTTCACAGAAAGAAAAGAGTGAGTGGACGCGGACAGAGTAGGGGGAAGTGGGATAGAGGCGGAAGTGACGCAATATTTTGCATAAATGACTGCGTTAATGTGGTAAAAAAGCGCCGTAGGCATAGCGAAGGATCCCAATCTTATAACACTGTTTCGTCGGATTTCCACTCAGAGAACTTAGATTCTCCTGGCGAGAACAAGTTCTCTGGGAGAATCTTCATTTTCTTACAAGGTTAATTAAACGATTTATTGTAATTAGGAGCTTAGATATGGTGGTCGGCAGTTTGCCTCTATTGTAGCGCTGTGCTTTTTATGTCTATTTACCACAAATTACATATTTAAACTGCTGCTGTAGCCGTTATAATGTAAGATAAATGGATGTAATTAGTAAGGCGGTTCGTAAAAAAATTTTTTTCGAAAGTTTCATCTTCCTTGATTCTATACTAGTCCTTTTGGTCCAAAAACACTAAATTCAAATTTTGTTGAAAATCGGATTATATTTAGACCCTGCACATTGTATCGGACTTTTTTGCATAAAATGTATAAACCCTTTAATACAGTTGTTTCAAATTATTTATACATAGTTTCACTGATTCTGGTATTCATTATAACATTTAGCACCAATTTTGTTGACACTACTCTATTTCGAAATCTTTCCTGGACTCCTGTTTAGGAATCTTAACGCTTTTCTTCATTGATGCTTTGATTGTTGCATTGTTTTTTTTATCGCCAATTAATTTTTGAGACACCCTGTCACTTCATTAACTATGCACTCTAGCATCTGTGTGTAGCACTTAACATCCGGAGCAAAAAAGCAGTGCTGCCACTATGACCAAAAGTCTGTATTGGTAAGCTTCCGTACCAGCTTTGATTTATGGACAGAATCGTTTCATTCCTCTTAATCATCAGATGCCACTTCTTAGCTTTGAGATCAAGTGCTGGAACCCTAAGAAGTCGAACAGCAGTGTCAGCCGGAGCCACATGTTGTGCCCTTGTATGCACTATTATGTTGACTGAATCGATACGATCAGATTTCCAGATGGAGGCCAATTGCGCTACAAGTGTGTTTTCTGGATGCGCGAAGAAGACATTTCTCTGGAAGCAATGCACCAGAACTTCATTTGCTTGCGTATCTTCAATTTTATCGTTTCTCTTCATTAGGAAGAAAATATTTGCAGGATCTCTGTGGTGAGTTCGTGTTGTTTGACCAAGAGCCACATCATTGCATTCACTTTAACGATGTACGCAGGTTATATGATTAAAACCTTTGCTACATTCACGGTACATGCATTCAGGTGACAGATGCCACATGTTGTAGTTAGCCATCGACTATGCAAGGACCAATCGTAAGAAACTCCAGATCTAATCAAATTTCTTGAAATTAGTGCAAAATGAGTATCCCCAAATTTTTTGGTCAGTTAAGATGTCTTTAAATATCATCGGAGATTTCTTCACGAGGTTGAGAATACAATAAGAGAAACGTTTGTATCCAAGAATTGGCATTCCTAGAACGTTTTGCAAGATCGTTCCTAAAGGCCCAGAAAAATGTATTCGCCCGTACGAAGGACTGTCAAGGTCAATAAGGACCAGTATTCTCGATGGTCCTAGGCCCTGGGCTAATACGTTATCTGGGCCTCTGGCGAAGATCTTGCTAAACATTCTGGATTATCAATTCTGGGATGTAATCGCTTCCTCTGTCCTCGGCCTCTTGAAGAAATCTCCCATGATATTTGGAAGGACCTCTCGGCCGACCAAAAATAGCTATGGAGATTGGTTTCTGCTCTAATATAAAAAACTTAAATGAGATCTGGATCTTTTCACGATTGGGTCCTTGCAGATGCTAACTATAACATGTGGCATCTGTTGCATGCATGCGTTTACCGTGAATGCAGCAAGAGTTTTAATCGTATTACCTGAATACATTGTTACTGCAATGATTTGGTTCTTAGTCAAACAACACGAATTCATCATAAATTATCCTGCCACTCTTTCCTTCCTAATTGAAGAGAAATGACAAAATTGAAGAAATGTAACCAAAGGAAGTTGTGTCGCGCTGCATCCAGAGAAAAACGTTCTTTGTGCATCCAGAAAACATATTTTTAGCACAATTGGACTGCATCCTGAAACCTAATCTTATCAAGTTAGTCAATATAATAGTGCATGCAACGGCGCAATATCTGGCTGTGGCTGACACTAATGTTCGACTTTTTAGGGTTCCAGCACTTGATCTCAAAGCTAAGAAGTGAAATGAAACTGATTCTGTCCATAAATACAAGCTGGTACGGAAGCTTACAAGTACGGAACTTTTGGCCAATAGTGGCAGCACCGCTTTTAGCTCCAGATATTAAGTGCCACGCACAGATGATGGAGTGCGCAGTTAAAGAAGTGACATGATGTTGCACAAAGTAACTGGCGATAAGAGACACAACGCAACGATAGAAGCATGAATGAAGAATCGCGTGAAGATTCCTAAACAGGAGTCCAGGAAAGATTTCAAAATAGTGTAGTGTCAACAAAATTGGTGCCAAGTGTTATAATAATACCAGAATGAGCAAAACTATGTATAAATAATTTGAAACATCTGTATTAAAGGGTTTATACGATTCTTATAGAAAAAACTGCGTTTTTTCCTATACGTTTTATATGCAAAAAGTCCGATACAATGTGCAGGGTCTAAATTTAATCCGATTTTCAAAAAAATTTAGATTTAGAGTTTTTGGACCAAAAAGGACTAGAATAGAATCAAGGGAGCTGCAGCTTTCGAAAAAAGAATTTTTACGAACAGCCTTAGTAATTAGGATTAGATGAAAGATGGACATGTATCTTTTCCAATAAGGGTAATTAAAACGATTTATTGTAATTAGGAGCTAAGTTACGGCAATTTATCTACGTAGTTGCACTGTGTTTTTTAACATCTATCAACTACAAGTTACATTTTTTAACTGCTGCAGTAGCTGTTCTAAATAAGATAAATGGATGTAATTGGGCTAACATGAGTGATGAAAATGTATATTTTCCAACAAGGTAATTAAGCTACATCCATTAATCATAACTAGAACTGTCACCGCATCTCTTTAAAGATGTAACTTGTATTGAATTAAAGAAAACATGGAGCACAGACAATAGCTTATCCCCTAATTAAGCATTTTAGCATTTTTATCCCAATAAAGCATTTTTGCTACCTTCGTTGGAAAATATGCAGTTCGCCATCTTTCATGTTATGCAAATTACATACATTTATGCTGATGAGAACTACTTACAGTGACAATGGCGAAACGAATACGGTTTCAGCAAGCGAAATAGCAGAATCGTCTGCTTGTTTGGGGCTCCATTCTGCTTGTTTGGGGCTCCGTTTGTGGGTGAGAGCTAATTGATATTAAACTTACAGTGAGTTGAAGAAAAATGCAGTGCTACAGCATAGAGAAACAGCCATACCTTAGCTCCTAATTATGAACAAACTACACTATGGACTTGACTTGGTGATTGCTAACTACTAGTCATTGCCAACGAACTCACGTTTTTTAGCAGCAATACAAATCTGCCTATGTTCAATAAGTATATATTAAATTTATGTAAAACACTTGAATTTTGCCACTTTGGTTTAGAGCATATTTTTTTTAATTTTTAGACCTTAAAACCTAGCAGTTGAAAAGAAACTTGTATATATTTGGATGATTTTGAATTTTATTATTGTATAGTGACCATTTTAAAAACAAAATGCCTGCATTGATGGTGTTTGGACAGGTTTCAGGTGACATCCCTACGTAAAGGTCTCTCATGGGGGTAAACATGAAGTACACCAGAGACAGTGTTATCCTCACAGAGTGCAGGTTGTCTTTGCTTACCCATACTACTATTAGTACTGTTGTTAAAGCTTCATCGGTCAAAGTTAAGCCTTATATTATGGGAGCAGACTTCGGATATATTGCTAGGTCATCTCAGTTCTTTAGCATCGTTGTTAAATCTTTGCTGGTCAAAATTAATCCTTATGGGAGCAGACTTCGGGTATATTGCTAGTACAGTTAACGGGACGAATAATGGTGTACTGTACGTTCCTTTCCAGTTTGTATATCATGCTTTGAAAGTACCACTTTTAATGCAGCTGGTTGAGGAGGTTGCATCTGGGAGAAGTCATCGTGTTTTTTTTTAATTCTGCTTTGTGTCACGATTGTATTGTTGCAAAATATGCTAAAATGTAGAGAGCAGGACACACGGCTCCATCCTCCCCAAAACACAAATCTTTAAAATCAGTGAAACAAGGAATATTTTCTGGGTTATGTAAAAGCTATTTTAAAGTGACACTTGGTTCCTGTTGTTCGACTCTCTCGTCTTATAATTTTTGTTAGCACCCTGTCCTGGATTTTATTTTTCTCGGTTTACTGATTGTAAGAATTTGGTGTTTATGGGATGGAGTTCTCGCTTACATAATCCTCGCTATGGTTTATTGGTTTTTGCATTAATATCACTGGATTTATGTCTAATACCATTGCTTTACATCAGTGCTTTGGCAGTCAGGTGTAAAAATAATGACAAACACTCTACGAAAAAACCCAAACTACAACTACTGTCTTAGATTTTTTTAAATATTGTGGACTAATTTTTAGTGGATCACCAACTCCGGTTCCAAGCCATTCCTGTCATTCAGTGTTAAACAAGAACACAGACAATCCATTCAGTAAAACGGGTCTAGGCTTGACAGAAATTACACCCCAACAATAAGAAAAACAAGATTTTTCTTTATGGCATTTAGCACGTTATAATTGGCATGGAGCCTTTATACTTAATGTCTTGGAAAAAAAGGTGTACAGGCATTCAGTTTGAACCAAGAGCAAAATTATTTTGAATTCATGGGGCTTTCCAGTTTTGACTGCCTGCCTATTGCTAAAACAAAATTCTGGCTTTCAGACTTAATTTGGGTTGTAGACCTAAACCTTTTTTGTACATGTTCAAGTTTGGACATGTCATATTCTTCGGGAGGATACAAAACACTGCTTCATGACCAGGGGTCGTTGGAAATTTGTATCTTGTGTTGTTTAATATGAAATCGTATTGGTTTTGCTTTTGTAACTTGTGTTGTTCAATGAGCACACTCCCTCATTCCGTGATCATACGTTTAGAACCAGTATCTAATAAATAATTTGTTCAGTAAATAGATAACCATTACCTCGAAAACCAATCACCACTCTATAGAAATAATTCTGTCAAGTCTTAAATATGAAAATCAGTGCAAGAATTTCTCGAGGATTCGGTTGTCTCAGTATTAGCAAGTAGAGATGGGACCAAGACTGAAAATATTTATCAACATAAGCCTAAGACTGGCAAAATGCAAGATAAAAGAGTTACTGGTGAGGCCAAGACAATATTGAAATTGAATGGCTGTCTTGGCAATAGTTTCCAAGAATAATCAGGAGCTTATTATGTATACCATATATACGTGTGGGTGATAAACTTAGGGTTTTGTTACCCATCTTCTTTCAGTTGATTCAACATCGCCAGAATATTATTTTACTAAATACCACTAAATGGCATCAGCATTCTGGTACGCAGTGAACTGGCATTGGATTGGGAGTCAAGACATGTGATTTCTACCTCAATTGACCTTCCTTGCCTTAAAGAAGCCATCTCCTCCCTTTTATCGAAATAGCTTTATTGCAATAGCAAATGGAAAGATCCAAAGGACCAGTAATGGTTACTAATTCCAATAACTGGCCAATAAAAAAAATTTTATGGCAAAATAGCAGTCAACAAGGACATTGTCAGTAAGAGAAATAAGTGAATAAAAACTACCGTAAATCGTGTATTAAAAGCCCAGTTGAAGCTAAAGCCCACCCCCTAAAATGCTGTAAAGTCGAAATCATGAAATAGTGGAGTTAAAGCCCACTCCTCAAATTGTTGTTTTTCTACGAAAAATTACCTAAAAGTTATATGATGTGAATAAAGATAGTACTGCGTGCTATGTTCACTGGCCCCTTCTCCCTCTCTGTAGTAAAAGTAGACTCTTCCTTTAGCTCCTAGCACCTGCACAAGGTATATCTCACCTTCTTCACAGCAATTAAAAGGATGTAAAAATTGGTCTTTCAGAGATCGTTCAAAAGCTTCGAATTTTCTGTAATAGATGTCCAGAAAGGTTAGAAAATTGATAATGCTTGATTTAAAGCCCACCCCCGTATTTTTGCCAAATTAACTGCATAAGCCCGTGGGCGTTTAATCCACGATTTACAGTATTAGTAGCCAGCACAAATACACGCACAGCATCAACATAAAATACAATGAACTTCTAGAGGGGGGGGGGGGGAAGGACTAGCAAGACAATATTAGATGGTAATGGAATCTTTTAAGATATCTTTTGGTCGTGATAAATATTAAATTAAAATGCTTCTTTAAAAACCCCAACTTATGCTAACTTAACCACCTCAACAGGAAGGTTAATATTATCATGGACACTTCAGGAGCGATGGGCTCTCCGGCATGTCGCTCTGGGTTTACTAAAGAACCTTAGGATGCTTGGGTATAGTGTCCAATGTAGTTCGCCATATAGTTTTAAAATTCAAAATTTTCAAATCCAGAGGGATTCATTGGCAAATGACGCTAGGAAGATAATAAAAAACATGTTGAATTGAGTTGTTGGACTCATCCTTTTAATATTATTGTTGTATGTTTTCTAATAGATTTTTATTATTACATTCATGAGGATCATCAGCATGCATTTTATCTTTTTATTAATGGCCGCTACATGGATATATCAGGTTCCTTTGTGTTTTCTACTACGTTTTCTTTTTTTTAGTTTTTTTTCGTTAAGTTATTGTTGAAAAATATCAAACTTTTTTACATCTGCATTGGTAATAATTTCAGCAATCTGAGTTCAGAATGACAGAATTCTAGCCAAAACAAAATGAAAGCATGAGGATATGGAATGAGTTAGCAAGACAAGATAGAGATTACCGTACTGGCCCGATTGTAAGGCGGTCTTTTTTTTCAAATTCCAGCCCAAAAAAGTCCACCTTCGTCTTACATTCGCGTCCAAATTCGGCGCAACCTTTCACGCTCGCGATCCGAAACTAAAAGCTATCGCACTGGCAGTGCAGTAACTGCGCAGGTGCACCACGCAATACTTCCGTTTGTCATTTCCGGTTTGACCGCGTGGTTGCCGTTTAGGCCTAACCCAACGTGAACCAACATGGATTCGTCGACTGGCAAACGTTCCGAGATCGTGTTGAGAAGCGATCAGCTAAACAGCAGCATGAGCTACAAAGAACAAGTTACGATGCTAAATTTAAACCTAAAGTGATCAAACATGCTGAAGAAACAACGAATGCAGAGGCTGCTAGAAAATTTGGTTTGCCTGAAACGAATGTGAGAAGATGGCGCGGTCAAAAAACGCGGTTGTCAAAAGCATCGTCCACTCGAAAATCCTTTCGGGGTCCAAAAAAAGGAAGGCATCCCGAATTACAAAATGAAATCGTAGCATACGTGAAGGCAACTAGAGCCAACGGCTTTCCAGTGACGTATCAAATGATACGAATTAAAGCGGTTCAAACTGCTCGTGTCCATCAGATTCCACGTAACACATTCAAGGCTAGTCCCGGATGGTGCAAGCGATTTATGCGGCGACATGGATTTTCGCTTCGACGTCGCACAACTCTGGCGCAAAAGCTGCCCGCCGATTACGAGGAAAAGTTAGTTGCCTACCAAAAGTATGTGATTGCTTTAAGAAAAAAACACGACTATTTAATGAGCTGCATAGGAAATGCCGATGAAACGCCAATATATTTCGACATGCCACTTGCCAATACGGTGAATGAAAAGGGGGCAAAATCGGTACTATTAAAAACCACTGGTCACGAAAAAGAAAGATTCACGGCCATGTTATGTGTTCTAGCAGACGGAACGAAATTACCCCCATTTTTTATTTTTAAACGAAAAACTATGCCAAAGGAGAAACTTCCTCGTGGTGTTGTGGGTCGAGTCCAAGAAAAGGGTTGGATGACCAATGATTTGATGATGGAATGGCTTAACGTGGTTTGGAGCAAACGCCCAGGAACTCTTTTAACCAAACGAGGAATGCTAGTCCTTGATGCTTTTAAAGGTCATGTCACCGACGAGATTAAAGCTAAAGTTAAAACTATGAACTCCGACTTAGTTGTCATTCCAGGTGGGATGACGTCCCAGCTACAAGTGCTAGACGTAATGATTAACAAGCCCTTTAAAGACTATATGAAAGAACTGTACACAGAATGGCTTACAGAAAGTGAACATAATTTAACACCATCAGGAAGAATGAAAAAGGCTTCTATTAGTTTGGTATGTGAATGGGTTGTAGCTGTGTGGAACTCAAAGTAGAAAGCATTGTAAAAGGTTTTAAAAAATGTTGTTTAAGCAACGCAATGGATGGTACGGAGGATGACATTCTGTGGGAGAGTGAACCAGAACCCATTGACAGTGAAAGTGAAGAAAGTGACTCGGGTGGTGCAGATTCAGATTAAATTTTAGACAATATGTTGAAGCTGGCTGTAATGGTACACTTAGGCTACTTGGCAACAATTAATGTGATAATCTACTATGATAAGGCTGATCTGTAGGCCTATGCAACAATAAATGTGATAAATATTTAAATAATTTGCTGTGATAAGGCTAATCTGTAAGCCTACGTGTTTTTTTTTTCCTCCTGGCTTCTACATGTGCAACTTCAGTATGCCTGTTATGGAATAAAACTGATCATTGATTTTTTTTGTCTTTTTTTTTGGTGTGATTGGCTAATCTGTGTAGGCCTCTTTGTACTACTTAAAATTGATCATCGACATACTCTTTTTTTTTTTTTTTCTTCCCTGGCTTCTTTTTAACTGGTGAACATAGTGAGTAAATTATGCCTTATTTTTGGTACCGGCTTATATTCGAGACCGCTGTTTTTTTCCAAAGTTGAGGGGTGGAAATGGCTATTCGCCTTATATTCGAGCCGCCTTACAATCGGGCCAGTACGGTAGATCAAATCTCCTCTCTAGGGGATTCTTAGAAGTCTTCAAGTTATGAAAATCTCTTTGCATCAAACTCTGCATATGTGAAGTACGAAAGTGTTACCTGATCCTTATTTCCCTAGTCATGGATGTTTTTCCTCGATTGGGCTTGGATCTACTGCGTTTGTGTTCTTCAAAGTATGTTGTCGGGTTATTTTTCTTAGGTCAAGTTGTTCATTTTCATTGACAGGCTGTTACCTTTCAAACACTGGATGCGATGCTGAAAATGTCGAGGGTCAGTCCAGTAGGAACATTAGCATTCGTTGTGTCAGAACAGTCGCTTCTTGTCCGAATCAACGATGGCTGGCAGTATGTGGCGGTGAGTAGAAAAGAATTTATTACGTTTGACGTTCTTCAGTAATTAATTTATAAATAATCAGGTACTTTATGATATACTGATGGTGGTAAATTTGTTAAGTGGGGCAAAAAAATTATGGGTTTGCTGAATTTTATCTTTATTGAAAGCACCAGTGGCGTAACTAGTGGGGGGCAAAGGGGCAATTCGCCCCCTCTGTGAGATTTTGAAAGCTTATTCCGCAAATTGGCCAAGTCACTTTTTCCATAGCTGAAAAATTATTTACCGTCAGATGGCTGAGGTCAAAGATGCAACTTTCATCTTAGCTAATTTATACTTCTACTGTTTCTCCTTTAAATCACTAAAGTAACCAGGTAACAAATGGAGAAATACGAAAATCAGTAAAGATAAACAGTAAGAATTACTAACTCCATATTTTGCTTAAAATTCCCAACATTTCTAACAAAGTATTAGTGTTTAAAAAAATA
>JAHWFP010028512.1:0-29337 GCA_023313725.1 Lithobius niger
TCCCTGAAATTTCCCTGATATTTTGGCTCTATTTTCATTTTCCCTGAGATTTCCAGGTTGTCCAGGTTTTCCAGGTTTTGTCTGAACCCTGATAGGTCTTTTATTTGTGTTGGGCTCTTAAAGACATAGCTCTTCGAATGTTAATTATTTGTTTTTCATTTTTTTAACTATGTTTTGGGTTCATATTTTCGAAGAGACCACTTCCATCAGCAATAGGTTACTAACTTTCTATAGACATGAGTTCCGAATTTTCCGAATTTGTAAAAAAATTTTTTATTTACCTGCCTTTCTAGCTGACGTTTTACACAAAGCATCGCTTCTTTTCAACGTTAAGTGCTTGGGAGGCAATTCCTCAACAACAACTTTCACAAAAGTTTTAAACTAAGCTAAGAAGTTAAAAATGTAGCCAGATTTACAAATATTTAAAATGTTAAAGTGATATTTACGTAATTTTGTGTTTTTCATTATTAAAAAAAGTGGGGGGGAGCGGAAAGTAAAATAGCGAGGGGGAAGGAAAAAAACATACGAATCCGGCAACATCACCTTGAATCGAGACGTCCTTCGTTCTAAGAGTCGCAACGTTAAGACGACTCGAACGTCTTGCTATCGATTGGCTTAGACGATCGTCTTCGAACGTCTATTGGCCAATGACGTGGGAAGAATCGCCAATGGGCGACCGGCGAGCGACGTATTGGCTGAAGCACAAAACCAGTCTCGTGCCGATAACAGAACAGGCTACAAGCCAGCGATCGAAACCCGTTGGTTAAAAATATCACAAACGAAAGCAGACATCCTTTGGGTTCCGCGTTGGCATGACAACGCAGCTTCCTGAGCCAAACCCCGCCCGCCAAATGTGCGCGCGCCTGCCGTCTCGGCCAATGGCAGAAGAGGTTGGCGAGGCGAAACTGCGATCCTCAAAGTCTCTTCTTCTGGTGTCTTCTATTTCCTCCCCGCACTTGGCAATCGTAACGATTATAGCCGTTTGCACCATCACTGAGGCGGCGCTGCGAGCGCAAGACAGCCTTTTTAATTGCGCTAATCATGGCTGATGCCAGACGAACCCCAAGGACGACGGACGAACGAACGAATAAACGCCAAAGGGGGGTGAGTGGGTGGGTGGCTGAATCCAGAGAGGGTGAAGATGGCAGGGGCGTCATCTACAAATTCGACGTCCCCGCCTGCCGTCACCCATCGTCTCTCCGCCGCCAACCACGTCCAACACCTGCGCAGCCACGTCACGGCCGTCTCATCCAACCACGTCGCTTCGCTTGCCTCTCAACGCATCTGACGAACGCCATGGCACAGCAGAAGCAAATCCTGGTGCTTTATCGAACTGAAATCGAACTGAAATCGAAATTCAGAAGGCCAAAAAGTTAAGATCGTCCGAAAAACTTAAGGGAAAAGAAGGGAAGTGCCCAAACGAGGCTGATCCTTGGAAACTCCATTTAAGCAACTCTGTTTAAAATCAAAATGAAAAGACCCACCTGCCAAAGAAACATCAGATGTCCGTCAAATGAGATTGGACGGGGAAAGACCAGAGTAAACGAGATGGGAGGGGGAGGGCGTAGTAAGAGGGGTGCGAAAGAGGCAAAGTGCCCACGCTAGAATTGCCCAAACAATACCCCTCTTACTAGCGTGGACCCTCGCTTCGACTCATTAAACAGGGTTCCCGCCAAAATACTGAAATCAATTTCCCCGAGTTTTCCAGGTTTTCCAGAGTAGATGAAGTCATTTTCCAGGCTATTTACCGTAATTTTAGGAAGGAATTTTTTTCACACATTTTACCAGTTTTGTGTTGAAAAGTCTGAAGCTTTTAGATGGGAAATACATTATTTAAAATCTTAATTTTTTCCCTAAATTTTCCAGTTTTTTTTTTTCGTAAAATATCAGTGAATTCCCCGAGTTCTCCCTAAGTTCCAAACGTAGTTCAAATTCCCTGAGTTTTCCAGGTTTTTCAGGTTGGTGTGAACCTTGTTAAAGTAGGGGGGGGGGGTGAGGTTGAATAGCACGTCGACAGCTCGGTCATTAGCACCAACCTCAGTCACAAGGCAGTAAGTCCGGGTTGCCACTGGGCCACGCATTACAGAGATGTGGGAAAAAAGTAAAGCCCCTCCACACCTTCTGGCCTCCGAATTTTCAAAACGGCTATTGAGGCTATAGAAATCTCGCTAGCAAAACATCAAAATAATGATAGTAAATGTAACCTTAGTAAAGCAAGAATGACTTAATCAATGCAAGACTATTTTCAGTTTTTGCTGAGATAAAATATAGGAGCACACCTCACCCTCAAGAACGAAATTATGTGCCGTTTATTTGCCGAGATACTATGTTGGAGGGGGAGCCTCAGGAACGAGACTATACACAGTTTTCGGTGAGGTAATATATCGAACCGGAGGGGTTGCCTCAGTTTAAAATTTTGCCTTGGCCTCCAGTGGTCTTATTACGGTGCCAGGAAAACTTACTTTTAGACCAGTACATTTTCTAACTGGTACTGCTGCGCAAAGGAAAACGTTTCTCAAAGACGGAAAGGGCTTGCACATCCTTTTCAAACCTTTTTTTGTGAGGCTTTCAAAGGCTTTCACCCTTAAAGGTGAGGCTTACCTTGAAGAGGACTGCATCAAGATAAATGTTTTTTAAAGAAACTATAACGTGAGGTAAGCGGCCCAAATTACTGTGTGATAATCCGGTATGTCTTCGGATAAAGGTTAAAGACGTAACGGTTAACAGGCCTAGAGGATGTCACAGAGGACTCGTAAGGTTTTCATTTGTGATCACCCATCTTTGCACAGGGTTGGCACAAGACCACATAAAAAAACAAAAAAACAAGTATAGTTTCAGGGCCTTCACGCACCTTGTGCGAACCCACTTTAAACAGTCTGCTGGTCTATACCACTAAGGCAACCAGCCATCCCATCCTATTTTACTTTGACGAACTTATACACAGTTGTGTGTATACAAGTTCATCAAAGTCGGCCAGCTGACTCCCTACAGACAGACTTCGCACAAGGTGTTTTGAAGTCCTTGAAATGCTTGAATTTGTTTTTAAAAAAATCAAAGCCTTGAATTCCTTGAAAAATTGTTAGCCACATCCTTGAAAGACATTTGCTTAGAACCGGGAAATCACTGAGGAAATTTTTACAAGTGGGCCTAACAAATTGAGAAAGTTAACAACTTATCGCCTGACCTAGAAAGTTAACATCTTAACTTGTGAAATTTAAAGGTACATTCCTCCAGTATGGCTCAGTTTGCAACATGAGTGCAGACGTGCATAAATGTTGAAAGTTCTTCACTTTCAATGTAAATCACACAAAAGCTATTTCGAGCGAAATTAACCTACTCAGAATTACAGTAAAAACCGTTTTTTCAGCTGAGTAACTTTGGTCTAAAGTAGTCATACTTGCAGAAAAAAAAACCGCACAACCAAAACGACCAAGTTTTAAGATCCTGAAAAAAAACTTGCAAATTTTCAGTGGAACTTAGCTGTCACCTTCATCAGGCTGAAGACAAAGTCCTATACTTCACCACATATTTAGAGATCAACAAACAATAAACGAAAAGAAAAAGATTCAAAAAGTGGCCGTTAATCGTTTGTGGATCTGTAAATATGTGGTGAAGTATGACTCAGTGTCTTCAGCCTGATGAAGATGGCTGGCAGCTATAAGGTCCACTGAAAATTTGCAAGTTTTATCTGGATTTTTAAAACTTGTCCGTTTTGGTTTTGCGTTTTTTACCGTGAGTATGACTACTCAGAATTCATGCTATTTGTCAATTATTATGTCCTACAAGAACATGTGTTTTGCCTAACGACGTTATTCCATGCTTCGAACACCTGAGTAACAAACCCATTTTTAATGACCACTTATAGGTAAATACGGAAGAATTAGAGGCATTAAAAACACATAATGTTGGAAATAATGTGCGCTAGCAAGTACGAGAAGACATTTTACTCATCCACACCAACTTTCCTATCTTTAATGCCCTTGGAGCACGACAGGTGAGCGTTTACGGAAGGAAGAAAACATCGATTTGACGCCCTTGAGTCATTCACGAGACATTAACAACAAAATTTAACTGACTAACATATACTTATCAGGGTTGACAAGTTTTTGACGTGCGACAGATTTTATCCGGTTTTTCCCATGGTTTTAACCGTCATGTCAAAAGCCCTTTTTTGACAGTTTCCCACCTTTCAAAACGGTTAAAATACTTTATTATTTTAACCCAAAAAAATATAAATAGGCCTAAAAATGAAAATTATTACAATTCCAACCTCTCTAATAAAGTAAATGACTAATTTTGCAAAGCCATTATGCAACAGTATGTTTCGTATCACTAGTAATTAGGTCTAGTCAGTTACTCCTTCGAATTTGTTTCGTAGTATTTAAGAAACCATAATTATATTTAAAAATAAGACCTTCTGGTGTATTTATTTTATGTTAATTAAAGAGTTCTTATATAGCTGCAATCCCTAACAGTGCTACGTAAATAACATATTTGTTACATTTTTGCAGTTCAATTGTGATTTTGTTGGGCTCGACGCTTTTTGACGGTTTTCGATACTTTTTGACGGTTTCCGACAGTTTTTGCACGGTATTTGACATGTCACTACGTTAAAAACTGGTTTTCGACGTTAAAAATCCAACCCTGGTAATCATGGGAGTTGAAGAAAAAAAATAAGATAATAAAAACAGAAAGTTTTGGGTTAAAGCTTAAAGCTTTTTGAAGGTCCAAGAGGCAGATGTTAAGTGGAAGGAACCACCATCGTGTCGGTTGTGTTTTGCCACAGGAAGGAGGAAACTGGTGTGCCCGGAGAAAACCCTCATGCAGCAGGCGGGAGACAACCGGAGAAAAAACCCGTACATATACACTTTCATTCAACAGGATCGAACCCGGGTGTGTAAGAAGCCACACGACCATCGAATCTGACGCCCCAGTGCTCGCGGCTACCTGTGTACTCGAGTGACTTGTACGATTCTGTGCCGAAAATCCGTGTAATGAACCAATGAGTGTAGGGAAATTTAAAATTTTCCACTGTTACCCATCAAGAGTGATGGCGTCTTCTGCTGACCAGGACCCACTTGAAATTCAACAATCTACATACAACAATTTCGAAGAAACTCTTTAAGTCCTTGGCTGGCTCTTCACAGTATTCGAGACTGACATAAGTACTTTGTAGACATGTGTAGAACTGCTATGGACTCATCAATGTTTTGGGGAAGTCCAGTCTGTGACATTTAGGACGGGCAACACCGTCTGGCTGTCTCTTAAAGATGCTATGTAGTTTAGGCGTTATCTGTCATTGTTGCGACAGACCATGATTGGCCGTCTGGCGTCTCCTAAAAATATTATGTAGTTTAGGTATATCTGTCATTGTTGCAACAGACGGATATACCTTGATACTGTTACAACTGTCTCTTAAAGACACTCTGCGGTTTAGGCCTACCTGTCATTGTTGCGACAGACCACGTATGCGCAGTTGCTCTCAAATATTTGACACCGGGTCGGGTTGCAATATAAAAGCACAATGCTCAGTCTCAACCGGCAGAGTCGCAGTCGCATGGTTCCTTCAAGCTTATTGGCTAGAAACCAGACTAAAGGGAGAATCAACAAGACTTAGCTAGGGACTCAAAATCCAAGTCACTGTATGTAAGAAGCACACCAAAATAAAGGACTAATAGTCGTCAATAGTCTAATGCCTTATCTAAGCAAACGGAACAGAGGAGAGGATTGGTGCCTTAACCTAACAACTGTGTTTGTCTCTCATCTGTCACCGACAGCGTTGCATTCACGGGCCCGTCTGGGATTTGAACCCGGGAGCTCTCGTACCCAAACTCCATTCGAGCCCCATTTGATTTGGGGGTCAACGTCAAAAAAAGGATAAACACGATTTAAGTAATGCAAAATGGACGACACTTATGTTGCTAAGGCCATATGTTTTTTCCCCAATTGTGAACAGTAAAACGACAAGGGTTACTTTCTTGATAATCCCAAAACATCAATGTCTTTTGTTTTTAACAGTTTGCCTGAACATTTACTTAACGTTGAAAAAAATTAAGGGTATTGAATAGACGCCCAAAACACACGTGAGCCGTAAAAATATTTACAGATGAACCTTCACTTTTTCTGATTTTCCATAAAACTCTGTATTGTTTTATTTTGCTGTGGTTATGAACTTTATATCTTAGCCCAACTCCGTGTTTATCCAGACTTGCTTGTATTTTAGTAATTGCCTTCAACTTTAGTTCACCGTTTATTAGCGTTAATATTACTAAGTTCCTTTTTCTCACTTACGTGTTTTTGTGGCATATTTTAGACTCGTACAAGTGTGACATAAACTTAGAGTCATTATGCAAGCAACTATCATTCCATACTAACAACAAAACATCGTCAAGTGTGTTGTAGCCTCGCCCTGTACAATGAAAGGAATTTTGTAGGTCTATGTAAAACTGATTTATTGAACTGGTTTACTATGTATTTAAACTTTTCTTGGACGGTGCAAACTTGACCACATTAAGAGGACAATTCGATCTCGCATGTCCAAGGCTAGTAGGCCAAGCCTCTTAATTTGCGGTGCTTTGCTGGCTGGACTAAGTTACACTTATTGCTTATGCATATGTCTTAGTGTGGATTCTGTGGAATGGGTTAACTACGCATTAAAAGTAGAACTATACAACGTTACTACTTAGACGTTGATTCAACAGGATTCCCACACCAAAATGTGGAAATAAATTTCTCCGAGATATCCAGGTTTACCAGATTGTTGAGGCTAGTTCCCAGGCTATTTACCGATCTTTCAGGAAGGAATTCTTTTTCACAAGTTTTACCAGTTTTATCTGTTTGTAGAGCTCGCGAAGTGCAAAAAAGCCCGACTTAATCAGCTGTAGGTTAAACACATTAGGTTAACAATTTGTTTACCGCAATTTCGCCTAAGCCTATGTATGATAAGTGTGGTCTGCTTTTTCGCAGAGTTTTCGAAGATCTTCGTGAAAAATCTGAGAATTCCCCAAAATTTCTTCGGAGTTCTTCCCAGATGGGGAGGCTAATGGCGCGTTGACAGCGAGGTCATTAGCACCAACCTCAGTCACAGTGCAGTGGTCCGGGTTGCGACTGCCCCACACATTCATTACAGATGTTATACAAACCCCAAATCCAGATCTTATCATAGATCTGTCCCTCGTGCAAAACATTAAAAAAAACCCGGGACAGGAGGGCAGACTTGTCGCCAAATTGACGCGCTATGTTTCGCGGACGATGGAAACGACGACGATCGGAACACCATCAAGATGATGACATTCGACAAACAAGTGTCACACCGTAAGTGGCCGTCAACACCAATGACATACAGGAGAGATAACCAAAAGGAAACTGTGAATAAGTCTGGTGTGACTAATACATAAACGGGCCAACACCACTCCTTTTCAAGGCGACTTGCGGCCCCAGACTGGTGGGATACCCTGATAAAATAGCCTAGCTTAAATTAATCGTTTGGTAAAAAAAAAAAAAAAAAAAAAAAAAAAACTGACAGCATTATCTTCGAGGGTCCGTTCCTGTTTTAACCTGGGTGTCTTGGATGTCTTGAGCGTATTTGGGGTGTTTTCAACTTGGGCATCTTGGGCATGGCGATCGACGTTCTCGACTTTTATTCAAAGAAACTAGCCATGTACACCCCGTGAACTACCCAGAGAGACAGTTTGCTCTTTCTGTAGCTTGCTGTGTGCTGTCAGCACGTGGATACCATTACGAAGCGCGCATTACGAAGCGCGAAATGCAAAAGCGCCAGGGACCACGCGCGCTTACACTCACACAAACACTCACGCACGCGCGCGCTTCCTCCAACTAACTGGAACAACTGAATTAACACCCACCGTTAAAACCAGCACCAGCACCACCCACCGCCGTCCCAAACAACCCCCGTTAACACGCTTTTCTTTGCTAATGCCTTCTCGTCTCGTTACTAGGCGAGTGTGCTGTGTTAATTTCCCATTATTTTAGCATTGAACGCTAGCGGCACCGATGAGTCATTTAGAAGACACGCAATAGTGTATAAAGCTAAAGTACTAACTGCAGTGCGAAACGGGGTAGTAAACTAAATAAACAAATCACACTTCGTTAGCACCGATAGCATTAACGGTACTGACTATTTCTAGTTAAATGTGGCGGCACCAGTTACACAGAGGGCCACCGCCAACCAAGAGTTGTTCCTTGGCATTTGGGAGCGATTCTTTGGGAGGAAATTAGTTATCCCTGTTCCAGTGAAACCCGGCACTCCCCGTGCGGTTGTGGTTGGGGGCGCATCCAAGCATTTTTTTTTTTTGGGGGGGGGGTGAGGGGGCAAAACCAATGGAATTCAAAACTGGGTCCAAAAATTTAGCTAAAGGGTCTAAGGAGTTGGAAGCAGGAAGGGTTGGAAAGCGGTGCGCTATTGGGCGAGGGGTAATCGTCTAACTGGACAATCGCATAATTGGAAGAACGTATACCGTATAACAATATAACGGAAAGTCGTCTAACAGGAAATTCGTATAATGGAAAATCGTCTAACTGGAAAATCGTATAATGGAAAATCGTCAAAGAGAAAATTCGTATAATGGAAAATCGTCAAAGAGAAAATTCGTATAATGGAGAATCGTCTAATGTCCCTGCTGCGCTCGCTGCGGCTATACATATAACATCAGAAACCGCAGTTAGACGTTTATCGATTATACATTATACGATACTCCGTTTAGATGATTTTCCAGAATTCTTATTTATGCAGATATTAGACAATTATCCCATTAGACGATTTTCCAGTTAGACGTTCGTCCGACGCCCCTGCGCTACATTCTCTCGTCGGAATCCTGTAAAACAATTCTATTTCAGCTGCAGTTTTGAGCCTTTGAAATGTGTAACAAGCCAAACCCCCAGTGTGCCGCTGGTTGTGGTTGTAAACGCGATTGCTTACACACGTAATTATTTTAAACCTTTTTATGAACCGCAATACTAAAAAAAAAAAAGATGATGTTTCTTCAGTTGAGGTTTCTTGACGAAAAGTTTCTATTCCCGATTCAGTTCCTACGTCAGTCCAAAATACCCACACGTCCTTCGCGGCAAAAGGACTGGCAACAATACCATACCGTAAGGCTGGACGGGACAACTACCGTTCATAACAAGCAAACGAAAGCTCGTAAAGATGAATCACCCCTATTTTGAACCTCACTATACACGTTTCAGAAGGTTCAAACTTCTTTAAACATTCTAAATCGTTCAAAGGTTTAGTTTCAGAAAGAAAGTCTCTCAGGCCAACTCTGGAGAACCACCCAGAAACCCCCAATCCTCAAAAATTTTCTTCCACACCTGTTGTAGTCTCGACACTACATCACTATACCCTGGTCGAGACAGGCAGTTACTTGCCTACGAGGGGTAACTGACTTGAGACAAAGCCTAAATTCCGGATTTCGGATTTGTTCTATACATGTGGATTTAATTCGGATATGTTGGATTTAAACTAGATTTAGAAGCACCGTTGCTTTCATTTTTGCTCGCATTTCTATGCTAAACTTGGTCGGATTTGTTCAGGATTTGTTCGGATTTATGGATCTTAGGCTAAGTGGTATTTTTTGGATTTAAGTTGGAATCTACAGATTTCTGGGATATATCTGGATTTAATCCAGATTTGTTTGATTTTAACTGAATTTGATACGGTGGCGTTTGTTTTATTATTGATAGCATTTTTTTTTTTTTTTTTTACCAATCATGATCGGATTCGAGCGGATTTAAGTCGGATTGATTTGAATTTAGTCGAACTTTTTCATGTAAATCCGGACTTCATGGGTTTAAACCAAATTACAGGACTTATTAAGGACTAGCTTGGATTAAATACGGATTTCACACCAAATGTACACCAGATATATGAAGTTTCCATCACGGTTTGCCTACGTCCACGTTTCAGTTAGGCTCACCGGTTGATTAGCTTACATCAACTAACTTACATCAACTACCTAACTGACGAGTTGCAGGACTCCAATGCTTTCCTAACACATACGCTGATCAGTGGTACCCCATGGAATTTTTAATTGGGGCGGGGAGAGGGGCCAAAAAATTTAGAAGTGGGCCCCAAAATTCACCTAGTGCTCTAAAGGAAGGTTAAGTCACTTTAAGTCCCTCGCAGCCCAAGTAAGGAGGAGGAGGGGGGGGGGGGGCGTGGTTAAGGTGCTCCCCTTTGCCTTGCGCCCCTCTGGGTGTACTACCGACACCTATTTCAAACTTCTTTAAAAAATTTTAATTTAGTTTCTGAAACTTTTCCACGACTCCATCGTAAAAGTTTCAGCTGATAAAACAAGTGGGGACTAATGGCGCATATTTAGTCAATACAAGTCAATGTTTGGGGAAAAAGGAAAAAAATCCCACAAGCTTTTTTTTTTTTGGGGGGGGGGGGGGGGGGAGATTGATTCCCTTAACGTGTATAAACGTGAGGTATTTTTTTTCCATATTTTGCCGGGCATGAAGTGTCTGCATTAACTACCAAATCCTAAGTTTTAGATTGCGCAATCTCCCTATGCACCCCGAACGATTTCCTTCGATCTCGGGTTGAATTACGTGTTGCTGGGCGGTTTGACTTACAACTCGGGCGTGCGTTATGCACAACCGCAAATAGAAACGCACCAAGCCAATAAAAATTGGATTATCGCGCACTGCAGAATTACAGAAGACAATGGTCTCACGGTTTCTAAAATAAAAAAAATAAAATAAAGACAACTTGTTACTTTTACTGGAAAATACGTATTTGAGAAAGGCGGTGGACAAGCAGAAAGGCATACAAGAAAAGGTACAAAAAAATAGAAAAGTTCAGTGCAGCTTGGTTTCTTAACCAAGAAAACGGACACGTATCAGTTTTCAGTGGAAAAAGTATAAACGACGCTTCATTGACGATAATTTGCATTGCAATAAAGGTAGTCCAGGTATGCTTTGAAGCGGGTAGCGGCAGAAAAAAAAATAATCCAAGATAAGCGATAGGCCTACAGGTGAGTCACGGGTTTAATTCCTCAATTCCGCACCCTCAAAACTCGCAAATCGCCTCGTAAACAATGTCCAGGTCAAACGCGGTGTTGGGGAAAACTGAGCCGCAACTATCGGGACAGGACTACGCCAAAAGCCATCCGTCACGAGCCACAGACACAACAACCAATCAGCGTCCACCTTTCCCGTTAAGTCCCCGCCCATTTCACCCAATCCTATCCGACGGACGTTCGTTCGTTTTGCACGAGGCGAGCGAAGAAGACGCGCGGCGCAGATCGATCAAAGAGCGGGGAAAAGAGCACGTGTGCCCCTCTCACGTGGAGGAGGGGTTGGGGGGGGGGGGGGGGGGGGGGAGAAAGACGTCAACTTGACTCACCTGTTGTCGTGAAGGACCGCATAACACGTGCTGCACGGGCAACATGGCGGCGCAGGGGTACGGCTTCAGCCAGGCACGAGCTGCCACAGCGTCTACAGCCTCTGTCTCCGTGTTGCAAAAGAGCATGGCATTACGAACGCACGCCCACGAGTCCGTCAAGACTTTGCAGGCAGGCAGCCACGAGCCAGCCAAAAGCGCGCGCCACAGAATAGAGAAGAGAGAACAAGCGCGCGGGCCGTGACGTCGAACTACGCCGCTCGCTCCTTCCGTACGTCTGTCCGTCCCTTTCGTTCGTTCACTTTCGCCAGACGCGGCAGCTGCACGGGCCACCTGGCGAGAAGTGACGCGTCTACTCATTATGACCCATGGATACACCTTGGAACGCGCTCGGCCACACCTAATATGATCCCCCTCCCCCCCCCCCCCCCCCCCCTTCGAGCCGGATTACATTTTCTTTTTCAAATTCCAATTCCCCGACGCCAGCCAGTTACCTTGGTTACAGGGTAGGCTAGCCGTACGACTGACTGCAAATTTACAAAATGTAATTCCCCTACCTTCTACCGGGTAGATTTCTATAGTAATCAACAAGATTCGTACAAAATTGTTGGTTTGAGTTTCCCTAACTTTTCTAGGTTTTCCCCTTACCAGATTTTGCACATTTCTCTGACCTTTGGCGTCATAATTTAACTACTGTACTTAATATACTACCTGCATCGCCATATACCATTTTTAATGATGCTAGGGCTACCGTTCTCAAAATTATCCCCGACTTTTCGGTGAATTTGGATTTTCCCTGACTTTCCCCTGACTTTTTCACTATTTTCCTTTTCCCTGACTTTTCCAGGTTTTCCAGCTCCCGCACCAACCCTGGAAAATCTACCTTCTACCCGGCAAATTTTGAGTACCAAACAATGTTCGTCACTCAAAATCTACCATGCAGAAGGTAGGAATTAGATTTTGTAAACTGGCATTAACTACTGATTGGCCTTGTAGAGAAAGAGTGATACTGCTGTCCTAACTGGGATTCAAAGAACCTTTCATTTATTTACACACCGGATTTTAAACGGTGGATCGGGCAAACCCAACTCTTTCTCGGAGTAAAGTGTGAACGTGTATTCGTATATCGGCTAGCCGTTAAGGTCGACGGCTTGCTTTATTTCGCAGTAGATTTTGAAGACATCGAATCAGTAATTGTAGAGCTGCATCCGACATCAGCTAACAGGACAGCCATACACTCATCACACGAGGATCCTTCATCCCGTCGCTGTACTTCTGCGAGCCTTCTCACAGCGGACCTTGGATTCACGATATTTCACGTTAACCTGCCTCTCCCAGAGGTTCATTGTCACGTATACGGGGCGAGGGATAATCGTCTAATTGGAGGAACGTATACCGTATAACAGGAATTTAGTATAATAGAAAATCGTCCAACGGGAAATTCGTATAATGGAAAATCGTCTAATATCCCTGCTGCGCTCGCTGCGGCTATACATATAACATCAGAAACCGAAAGTTAGACGTTTATCCATTATACGATATACCGATTAGATGATTTTCCATTATACGGTATTCCGTTTAGACGATTTTCCAGTCAGACGTTCGTCCGACGCCCCCATAACAATGACATCTCAAGCATTGCAATGACAACAATTTGTAAAGCCGAATTCTGTATTAAAATTGTTATTATCTTCTAGTCTTTCCCGGCTAAGAACGGAGAGAAGTAATTTTTTGCATTTTCGCGCAAATAATTAGAATTTTATTCCACCGACTTTCCTTTTCCAAATGTCAAGTTTTAAGTTCTTCCGAAATTCTAAAAACCCGAAACGTGAAAGCAGGGGGAGGGGAAAAAAGTCTTTTTTTTTTCTCTGTTCTATTTCAACGTATTTCGGCTTTATTTCCCCCAAACAATAAGTAGACGAGTGTGTATCACTTTAATATGGGCAACTTCATTTCCGCAAGAAGCTCCCTCCACAATCGGCTCTTCTTCATGCAAATGAACTCATTTCTAAATGAACGATTAATTCCTTTCCACCACAAAATCCCCTAATCCCACCCAGATAATCCTCCCGCCCTTCTCCTCCACCTTTTTACCCAGATTTTCTCCTCAACATGACAACGCGAAATTGCCATCCCTGCCAGCGTGACGCTACGCTCGGTGGGGGACTGCGCGTGGTTACCCCCCCCCCCCCCCGGAATGGTAGGGGGGTGGCAGCCGAGACAAACACACAAATAAACAAACACGCCGAGATTGATTGTTTCAGTCTTGGCATCAAAAGCACTAATAATCTGTAACCGTGACCGGTGATCGCACAAAGTGGATTAAATTTCGGTCGCAATTTCATTCTTTCTCATTCATGACACCGTTACCGAAAAATAGTTTAATTGCAAACGGTCAGGGAAGCCCCAAAACAAACAAACAAAGAAAGATACCATGGCTGGGTTGAAAGGAGTGCTTTATTAATAAACAATCAAATCTAATCTACTTGTAATATATGCCCAACAGGCCATTAAAACACTCCCCCCCCCCCCGCATTGCAAATTAAAACACCCATATATGTTTCAAGCAAGCAGACGGCGCAATATTTAAAACACATCAACTGCATTAGATGAAAATAAACTTGCAAAACGCAAAAACGAACTACGCAAATGTGCCGCCAAGATCCCTTCAATGGGAAGGGGGGGGGGGGGGAACAGCACAAAACACAGCCTTAGCAACAGGCAGCAGCAAGCGAATGAACGGTTCCTTAAAAGTCCAACGAAAGAATTCGTTTAAAATGACCAACGGTCAGCTACACACGAGCGCCTTGAACAAATTACACAAGCAAGCAAGGTAATCCAATATGACTGACGCCACCCCCAGCGCCGTCCAAAAGAGGGGGTGGGAACAGAAAGCACACAAGCCTCTCCTTGCAATTAAAGTCTGTTTACAAATAAACAGACTGTGCAACTACCCGTTAGAACAGTCTGCGACCGTTAATTTACTTTTATTTAAAAAAAAAAAAACAATCGCTAAACGTCCATTGATAAAGTACGAGGGGAAACTGCAATTTTCGGTTTCGTTTTTTGCTAATTTCCCGTCAGCAGCGTCATACCATGGGATTGGCTTAGTCTACTGTTTTTCTTATTTTTTTATGACTAGAAACTCTGCTCTCATTTATACGCAGAAAATGATAATTATTTAAACATTAAAAAAAAAAAACCATAACACATTTTAAACCAACAATTGTGATAGCTACCACTTTTAGACAATATAATAGGGCGCTGCTGTTACAATACGTGATAGAGGTGTGTCCCTCAACATTTTTGAAGTGGCGGAAGTGCAACCGCTTGTTTTTACTGACGTGCGATGCAAAGCAAGGAAAAGGAACTACTCGTCCGTCTCCAAGACAATTTTATCCGACTCATTTTAAATTTTGCACGTGCACTCTCCGTTTTATTTGTAAAAGTTCGTAAAGCAAAACAATTGAGTAATGGCTTCGGTGATTTTGAATTCAGCCATAAAAAGTATGTCATTAAAATAACAATGGTCATAACCAATCTTCAGGGAAACTAACCAGAAATTAACAAACAACTAACAGATTTGACATATAAAACCAGACCCAAAAGCACACGCATTACAATTTTGAAGACCATGTATACACAAAAACACGCCAACCTAAGGGCGCATTTACCCAACGACTCATCTACGAATTCTTGCAGCTAGAAGCTAGAAATAAGTTGAAATTAAAACACGGCGGCGGTTTTAGCTCTGCGGGCTGGCAACGAAAACAGTTAATAATGTTGAGTTCAGAATCGACTGGGGAATCGTCAGGAGGAATCGTCTTTCTTATTGTCACGGATTATAAGACTGCAAGCATTTACTCACAACGATGTCAGATTTAGCTAATCCAGGTCGCATTCGGCTGACGAACTATTTATTTAATTTATTTATTTCAGTGTAAAATTAGTATCATACGAAAAGCCTTAAAAGGTAAAGGCTTTTCCATCACGTTTTCGCCATAGAAAGTAGTGATATCAGAGTCAAAATGGCTGCCACCAAGTTTGTGGTCCGAAGCTTAACTGACAACCGCCGAGGTGTCAGTTAAGACTGAGTGATCAGGGTTGGGAAGGATAACTTGGGGGCAGCCATTTCGGCTCTGATATCACTACTTTCTATGGCAAAAACTTGATGGGTCTCTTTACCCTTATGGGTTTTCTGGTATGATATCGCCCTTTTTGGTTTTCTGCTTTAGTGTGAGCATTGATTGTGAGCTCCTTATGAAATCGAATTGTAAAACGTTTCTTGAAAATCGTCACTTTGGTGTAATTAATGGTCGCTGACTAATGATATTTCCAATAACGTGCCTGCTTTATTAAAAATTTTATAGTAAAACAGAAACAAGTGAGCACGGTAAGTAGTTAGTTTAGTTTAGTCCATTTCGGATTTGCAGATTTTAGGTCTTTTTAAGGAATGCTACGCGGTTCTGAACCGTCACACACAACCTCTGCAAACATAAAAACTTTTTTGGTATATTTTTGTTTTTGTTTATGCAGCTACATAAAGTAACATCTCTACTGCTATCACCATTATAACTACCATTATCTTCTTTATAATGTTAAGGCAAATTCAACAATTATAATTCATTAAATTCACGGAAAAAAAAACCGATCTCTTTATGTATTCCTTAGTGTCCACGACAGTAAATCTCATCCCACTCCAATCACATATATAAGCCTTTTTTTTTTTAATTCCATTTTTTCCCCCAAACACATGACTAATTCAGGAACTTTTCCAGACCACTTACTAATGACGAATGGTTTCAAATTCAATTCTCGTGTTTTAAATAAATAGTGGTTTCCGTGGACGTTTTTTTTAATCATCCTCTCTCTGCGTTTGCCTTCAAGCTGAAGGAAATTAAAGTTGTGGCAAGACAAAAATGCGAATTAATTGTTAATTTTAATTAGGACCCACCGCAACGCATACAAGAAATTCATCATTTTTTTTTTTTTTTTTTTGCTTCCACACACGCCTTCTCGATCGCCTGCTGCTTTAAAAGGACCAAATCCATGAAAACTGTTGCTACGGTTGTAAGGGAAATCAATGTAGGATCCACACAAGAATATAAAATCAATGTAGGATCCACAAAAGAATATAAAATCAATGTAGGATCCACACAAGAATATAAAATCAATGTAGGATCCACACAAGAATATAGACACACAAAAAAATTCAAACAAATACAGTACTTTCAGTATAATTTTTCAATTATTAACGATCCGATGAAATACTAGCCAAGATAACAGACCTTAACCTAAAACCACAACACTACACGAATAAAAAAAAAACACACAATTGTTTTTTTGGGGGACAATGTTCTTCCCTTAGTTGACTTAGGGAAGATTCATGCACTACAGATTCATTCGAAAAAGATCTTTCTTAAAACTCTGCTATACTAACCTAACCTAACCAGGTTAGCAGTTAAGTTAAAAGTTAAAGGCCGCTATCCAAATCCTCTATTCACACAATGACGTTACAATCGGATTTGGGTTTACAACCCAATTTTTGACGTGGCATGACAAAAACCGTGCAAAACCTTCGAAAACCGTCAAAAAGGGTCGAAAACTGTCAAAAACCAATAAAATCCAAGGTTGAACTACCCAAATATAATCAATACAGTACACACAAGTGTTGAGGATTACAGCTATAAATCAATTCTTTAATTAACATAAAGTAAAAGCTTCAAAAGCTCTTAACTTTAAATGTTATAGTTGCGTCTTAAAAACTGAAACAATTTCGAAGGAGTAATTGACTAGACCTAATTACTAGTGATAACAAAACACATTCACATAATGGGTTTACAAAATGAGTCAATTATGTTTCTAGTAAACGGGTTTTAATCGACATAGTTTTCTTATTTATTTACATTTTTATTTTTGGGGGGGGGGTTAAAATGAATTAAACATTTTAGCAGTTTTTGACATATTAAAAACTTGGTGTGCCAAAAAGGGGTTTTTGACATGATGGTTAAAACCGTGGTCAAAACCAGATAAAACCTGACGCATGTCAAACACTTGTCAACCTATAGGTTACAATTAGTTTTAGTTTAGGAGATAAGCTAGAGACATTAATTTTACCCCTTTTATTCCCTTCTGCTGCACTTTGATTACATAATTCTCATTACAGACTAACTATAAATGTATTAAAACTGGTAGCCTACTGACCACCTTCCTTACTTGCAGTAACCAGAAAGATGCTGATGTTGTTTTTTTTTTGTCCGAAGCTTTCCGGTGATAATCCGAGATTACACTGATCTTCAGCATAACTACTTAAGTGGGGGTGCGCGTAACGTTTTTCGGCGTTGTGAGGCCTCGTTACTGTTGATGGCCCCGGGTTAAATCCTTCCGCCAACAAACGAGGTAAGGGGGGGGGGGGTGTTCGGACGTACCGTTACCCCGTTAGCTCCACTCCAATTTCATACTCGCAGGGCAGCTACGTCATTAGCAACTTTTTGGTATGGAAATTAGGTGCTTGCTAGTCCAGTTAAAAAGGAAAGGGGGGGGGGAATCACCAAAAGAAATACAGAAATCCCTCCGCCCGACCTCCTTCCTTCAACTGTCGAAGTGTAAACTCGCCCCCTCCCCCGAAAAAAAGATGCAAATAGGGCCTATTACTCAGGTTTAACTGTTTACAGCATCTGCTTCCAGGATTAAAATAAATGGCCAGAAAAAAACAGACCAAGAATTAAGAAAGAAAAATGAAAAGAAAAAAATAGAATGTAGGATTTAATACTCGACAATCTCTAAAGCTGAATACCTTATCTGCTTACATCCTTACAAAGTTAGTAAACTGCTAAGCAAGAAAACCGAAAGCATTTAATCCAATATTCCGACACGCAGTAAACGTGTAAGTAAGCCTGGTTTACAAAGCAACAGTAAATATGATAAGCTGGAGAACCCAAGGCGGAAGTACCGTAAGCTGGTTTACACAGCAACAATCGGCTGGCATCATTTGGAGTTCAAGTAAACATGTACCTTACTGCAAAGTTAGCAAACACGCTAAGCTGGAGACCATAACGCCTAAGTCGGAAACTCTGTAAGCCAGGTTTACACAGCCACGATTGGTTTGCGTCAATCGGACTTCCAGTAACCACGCGTTTACTGCAGAGTTAGCAAACATACTAGGCTGGAGAATCCAATGCATTCGCTGCAATATTCCGTTAGGTACCGTACGCCTGGTTTACACAGCAACAATTGGCTTACTGGAATCAATCGGACTTCCAGTAAACACGCACCTATACTGCAGAATTAGCAAGCATTCTTAGCTGGAGAACCCAACGCATTTACCGCAATATTCCGTAGTAAAGGTGGAAGTACTGTAAGCCAGGTTTACGCAGCAACAATTGGCTGGCATCAATCGGACTTCAAGTAAACATGAACCCATTGCAAAGTTAGCAAACATGCTAGGCTGGAGAACCCAAATCTGGAGTACTGTAATATGCAGTAGTAAACGTGGTAAGAAGCCTAGCTTACACAGCAACAATTGGCATTCGTCAGTAAGACTTGAAGTAAACATGCGCCTACTTGAAGACTACTTCACGCTTACATGAATCCTACATGGACGCAACATCCGGCAGCCGTCGCGTAATCTATACACAAATTCAAAGCTTTATCACTTTTTGCAGCAATGTAGTTTTTGCATGATATCCGCGACCTGTGGGGTGGCCCATGTAAAATCAATCTTATCAAAAAACAAAATTGGTAAAATGGACCGCCAAGTTCCGAATGGTTCCGTCCTTCAAAGGAGTAATATCAACACACCAAAACGTTTGCCAAGTTAATCCCGGCGACTATTAGTTCGTATAGGTTAAATGTGAGCAATGTTCAAGTTTTCACATAACGTCCAAAGTATTATTCGGTGCAATTAACTTGGCGAATGTTTTGGTGGGTTGATGTCACTCCTTTGAAGGGCCGAACCATTCGGAACTTGGCGGTCCCCTTTGCCAGTTTTGGTTTTTGATATGGTATTATTTCTCTTTTTAAAATTGTGTATTGGACTCAACTCAACTAGCCTGCAGATGTGTAATAAAATTAATTTCATATCACTCCTTTGAGAGGCCGAACCATTCTCAATTTAGTCGCCTCTTTATCAGGTTTTGATTTCATCCTGTATCCGCGACCTGCGGGGTGGCCCATGTAAAATCATTCAACCCCATTTCTCTTTAAGTCTGCAAAGTTGCACGAACTTCAGATTAGTCATTGGATTTAAGGTTTTGATACGCAACCTGTTGCACAGTACGCCCACTGTTGGGCTCGCAATGTAACACTGCGTCACGTAGTCAAAAGTTTTCCTGCGGTCGCTGTGTTATTGTCGAAGCCTTGAGTCATTCGTTCAGCGATGTAGTAAAGACACAGTTTTTTTGTGTGTTTGTTTGTTTGTTATTGAGGACACTCCTCGACAGATTCGTATCTATATGACCAAACTGCCTCTACTGTAAAAAGAAAATAAAGAAAATAAAAAAAAAGAGAGAGATTTGTTGCGCGTGAGTCAACACGTGATCACCTTGAGGGAGGAGGTGCACGCTCGACTTCCCAAACGAAGGGTGGAGGGGAAGATGAGATAGCGAAAGGGATGAGATAACGAAAGGGAAGAGGTGACGCTCCTTCCGTCTTTTCGCAGGAACACCGCAGGGATAAATTGACATTCATTGATTTTCTTGATAGAATCAATTTGGGGGGCAGCCGTACAATTCGCTCCAAACCATAGTCTCTTCCCCCCCCCCCCCCCGGCCCCTTCTTCTCCCACCACGTCTAAATCGATACACCCGTTCTTTATTAGACTACAATACACCCCCATCGTTACCCAATTTGCAAACTCCCACCATCTGAGGCGAATGAAAAAAAAGGGGGAAGGCTAAATCTTTTTACCAAACAAAACGACAAATTGGGATGAAAGTAACGCTAGCATTATGGACGCCTTCCCTTTGTTTGTTCACGCTGATGCACTACCTTCGTTACAACGTTAAATAAATACAGATGCAAACCTATTTACGTTGCCTTTTGGACTTATATGTCAGACTGCCTAAGCGGGGACTCGAACCAACGACCTTTGAAACCAAAGGGCGAGGTCCAGCCATGCTGACACGACCTAAAAGAAAACGTCCATAGGCAGCATTTAACACGTCCAAATAGACATATAAGCATAGCGGCCGTGTCATTATGGCTCAGCGGTAGGACCTCGGCCTTTGGTTCAAAGGTCGTGGGTTCGATTTCCCCACCGAGGCAGTCCGATATGTAAATCCAAAAGGCAACGCAAATAGGTTTGCATCTGTATTTATTTAACTCTTGTTGAGCCTTTGGCTTTTCCGTCCTTAGTTCATCACAACGAATGTTCTCGCAACAAGAATTTGCTCATATCAAACTTGTTACAGGAAAACGACTCTCCCGTAAGGGAATATAATTATGATTCCACAATTCCTTTTAAAAAATTAAATTTGTTTAGCTTAACTCATCCAAAGCCATAGTCGTATACATGAACCATTCAATTTTTAGCCACACTGGTCGTTTTAAAGGGAAGTGGAAGTGGGTGGGGGTGGGGGTGGGGGGCTAGGTTTAATGACGCGTCGACAGCTAAAACGACCATTTTTAGGTCATTAGCGCCAACCTCAGTCATGCAGCAGTGGTTTCAAAAGCGTGTGGCATCTGGCCTTACTGATGGCCATGTGGGACAGGTTCCACAATCTGGGCGACTCCTAAAGACACTGGTTAGTTTAGGCACACCAGTCAATGTTGTGACGCCTACTGCGCACGCGTAGGTACTCGTCGTTTCGACATCGGACCGGCTGCGTATCAAAGACCAAGTCGCTGTCTCGACCAAAATCTTGGGGGGGAGGGGTGAGGTTTAATGGCGCATCGACAGCTAGGTACTCAGAACCAACCTCAGTCTCAGTGCAGTGGGTTAGGCTTGAACCCAACTAAAGCGAACCCACAAGACGTGTTTAAAGGCTCCAATCTAAGCCACCGTATAGAAGCAACCTAAGACGATGGACAAGAGTTATCAACAAGAGTCTTCCGTGCACAGGATGAGAGGAGAGTTTTGTGGCCTTAACCACACATTGCGTGTTTGTCCACAGCCACCTACAGTAAAGGCCGGATCAGCTTTTGCCTTCCACAGTGCTCCGCTAGAAGGCGAAACAAATACCGACGCGACATGTTTGCCAAGTGGCGTCATCGGTTGGCAGAATTTGGAACCCTCGTCGGTTAATTTGAAATTTCGCCGCTTGGTGTGGAGATGACAGCACCTAGCAAACTTGCGCTTGCTTTTATGTCAATGGTTGATTTTAGTTGCCTTTTTTGGTTTGATATGAAACGGCCTTTACTGTAGGTGGCTTTGGTTTGTCACTCATACCTCTCTGCCACCATCACAAGGGTGAGAGGAAAACCAAAGATATGAACTGGAAAAGCTGCACTCACGGTAGCAGCAGGGGCATTGTCCAGAATAAGCCATAAGAATATCTACCTGACTTGGTAGTATCTCACACTATGCCAGCAAATGACTGGAAAGGGCCTCAGCGGGCATCCTTTCCAGTTGCTGATTAGTTTCATTGGTCTGTCACGTTATGTATGCAGCTTCCATTAGTTCACGTTAGTAGCAGCATTTAACGTCCGAGGGCGCTGCTAACTACGCGTATCGCGTTATCAATGCTCATTCCCTTATAGTGACGACTCCATAATAAGCATTTCTTTCGGCCTTGTCCCACAAACCTTTAACGGAAAAATGAGATAGTCTCAGTTTTGCAACGTGAACATTACATGCAATGGTATACGAACTTGGCTGCTACGAGAGACAAGTCCTTATTCTGTCGCTAGAACGAATCGTTAGTCATTGCATATTACTCAGACTAACGATTGCGTCCATGTCAAAAGTTGTATACGAACCTCCCCCACAGCTTCATCCGTTGTCTGAAATCGCAACCGAGGCCAAACGAGTGGGCAGGACAGAAAGCGGCAACACTCGCCGCAAATACCCCTCGATTTTCCGCAACAAATTCAGCAAACGGCTGAAAAAACCCAGTCACTGGTCCTCCGTCAATCGAGTGTTAAGGTTTATCAATTTATGCAGTACCTACGGAGTTAAGCGTAGACCCCTTTCCTCACCTCCCAATTTACTCCGTTGTTTGAAATCGCAACTGAGGTCAGATGAACGGACGGGTCAGAAAGCTTCGACACTGGATTCAAGCACTGACGTGGAAATGCACGTTAGCACGTCTTCAGCGCCAGAGTGAGCCTAACATGCAACGCTTGCCGCAAATACCCCTCGATTTTCCGCGACCAATTCATGATCAGCTGGGAAAGAAAAATCAATCGAGCGTTACAGTTTATCGGGTTATGCGTCGGCTTTATTTCCAGTTACAAGAGTTTAAAAACGTAGTCCGTTTGAAAACGAACGGCAACACCCAAAAGTGTCTTCGCCCTCAAGAAAGAAGGGGCGTGAAAGGCGATACGGCTTGGACGGGAAGGGGAAGAGCAGGCCGTTTTGTTGCTGGAGCAGTCGAGCTACTTGAGTTTGGCCTGCGGTGCAGCAAAAACCCGAGATAAAATGCCTAATGAAAGCGGGAGAAAGAAAAAAAAAGAACGAACACGGGAGGCGTCGAAAAACCGGCACGGAACAATTTTTTTCCACGATAAGAACCCGGAATAAAACGGCAAATAAAACCAACGGGAAAAGGGTAAAGCGCCGTTATCTTCAGTTTCAAAGCCTGCTTGTAAGGCGCATTGAGGGAAGAGCCTTACTCTTGGGGTTTTAATCTGCCATATCTGAAATCCACTAGATAAAATAAAATAAAAAAGAATGGAGTAGGTAGGAAGGAACTACCGTATTTTGACGTCGAATAGACCCCTTTTCGTGTCTCCCAACAGGACAAATACTTAAAAACAGGGATCGGTTGTCGAGGGTTTAACACTACAGATTTTATGATTATTATTATTTTTTATTTTAGAAGGCGCTGGTTTTGATTACCTTTAACACGTTGAGCAATTCATATTTTCGTTTTTAGTGACGCGCGTGCAAATCTCAAGTGATGGAGCTTCTGATCTTGTGCTTGTGCCTGCCTGTAACCACAACATGTTTCGATCCAGTTACACGATTCATTTTAAACTTTCCAAAATTATTCCAAAACGAAGTAATAAACATTGAGAAACTGATCTTGTGAGCAGACAAGACAAACTAATCTGGAAAAGAAAGGCAAACAACAGCCCTGGATGGAATCCGAAACCATTCCACTTACTGGGGGGGGAGGGGGGGGAATAGAAAGAGGTTTCGAATTCCAGTAGTGTCTGCTGTCTCATCTTTTTTTTCCAGATTGGTTAGTTTCATGAGAAGACCAGTTTCTCAATGTTTATTACTTCGTTAAATCCAGAAATGGATGGTAGTCCCCTCCCCCCCCCCCCCCCAAAAAAAAAATGCATGAAAAGCGTTAGCGCACCACACCGGTATCGCGCATTCTCCCCCTCCCCCCCACCCCCTCCCCGGTTCGGGGGTGGGAAAGGGTTGTTTGCCACAAATTTTTCTTGGCTATTTTTTTTTTGGGGGGGGGGGGAAGAAATTTTTCCTAAAGAAAAGTGTTGTTTGTTTTTAGTTTTTAAGTGCAGATCACTTAATTTTAGGGTCGCTAAATTCAAATTTGTTTTCCCACTAGGACCCTGCACTAAAAAAAAGTCCTACATCTGTTGAGCCTAGAAGTTGCCAAAGGGAAGTTGGGCTACTGCTTTCGGCAAATAACCTCCCACCAGTATTTCTTTAACTTAATGGCCGAGTTTGGAAAGCATACAACGAGCTTAAATTTTCCGTAACGATTCGTCCAAACAACGTCTTAAAATCGTTAACGTTCTCCGATTGCAGCAGTTCTTCAAGCCACATCATTCTACCGTGCAGGCATCGACGAGTTTCGTTTTTAGATCCACAGCGGACGTAATCAGATAGTGAATATTTGATACTGAAAAATGGAATGCTGTATCATCCAGACTACGTTTATCAGTTATGTTTCATAAAATATTCAAAACCAGCATCCTGAAGGCGGACTTCCAACTTTTGAAATTTTTTTTTCATCCTTTTGACTCATGTTTATTTAAATCTAAATCAATGAATGTGGACATTTATTATAAATGTATGTGCAATCTCAGCTTTGTTTGCCAAAACTCGAGTTACAATAATTCCTATTACCTGGGGTTACTATTACCTGGGCTCCACAAAGTCGCGAGGGAGGACACGAAGCTAAGTACGAAAGCAGGTACTGCAGTACGTACAGCAAGAACAACAGTTATAATCCAATTTTAGCCAATTGAGAGAGAATCTCCGAAAAGTTTGTCTCACGAAAAACTGAATAAAAAATTTACGATTCTTGCAAGATCAAGCAGATCTGCTGGCTAAAGATAATAACCCGCAACAGCCTTACTATACAGCACAGGTTTCACGGCAACGAAAAAGCGTAAGTTTTAAACATAATAATTGTTTTTACTCATCCTAAAATACTTTCCTTTCAGATTTCAGCTATTTTCGTTTCGAAAATGCGCCCATCCCCAAACGTTAACCCGATAACTTAAAGGCAAAGTATCATCTCTCCAAAGGACGGCATTCCGTCTTACAGAACTCATTGACTCCGTTGATTCCTACTTTCGTTACATATTCATATATAATCGCACGTTCGATCAGTGGGGTTGGTGGGTGCTTTTCCCCAAGGTAAGTATTTTAGGATAAATAAAAACCGATTGTTTTTTGTTCAAAACTATGTTTTTACTTGTCTCCTAAATTTTTCAAGTTTTTCCCAACAGGGGGAAATGGCTTTATGGCGCATCGACAGCTGGGTCATTACCGCCAACCTCAACCACAGTGCAATGGTCTGGGTTGCCACTGCACCACACATTACAGAGAGATATTAAACAAACCCAAAAACTAGATGTTAATACACCTGTACCTCCTGCAAGAATTAAACATTCCGGACGGACAGGAGGACAGACTAATCACCCAATGTCTCGTGGAAACTACGAACAATACCATCAAGGTGGTGACAATCAACAAGCACGTGATGGACCGTCAGTGAGGGGGGGGGATGAGGCTTAACATCGCGTCGACAGCAAAGTCATCAGCGCCAACCTCAGTCACAGTGCAGTAGTCCGGGTGGTCGTCAGCGGCCGGCGGCGACACCAATGACATGGTGGGACCAGTCAAACCAACAGGGTGGTGGACAAGTCGACCCAACAGCCTGTTGCCAAACTTTGAACACAATAATCACAGAGGTCCGAAAAAGAACCAATATGACCGGAACTAACCTTGACCACCAACTTCGATCACCTCCTCTTGGTATGTCCAGCCGCGTCACTGTCCGCTGATGCAACTGACCGCGATGATGAGGTCTTCATTTCCCGGACTTCCATCTGTCACTTTCGATGCTTAATTTCTCAGCTGTCTTTCAATATTTTCCACTCAAATTTAGTATATAAGCTTTGTTGGTCCAAACTTTTATTAATTTCCGATTTGTCACGTCGGAGATCTGAACATGAGCTGGAATCGTGATTTTCATTTTTGGCTTGTTCTTCTTGGCACGACACGTTTCTACTATATATACGCTCTGTTCTGACCAAACTATTTGTTTATAAAACTGCTTCTCAGCTCATTTTATTGCTCTGTAGGTTTGTCCTTACCATAAGGTCTTTTCTAATTGGCCAAGTCGTTCAGGGGTTAGGGAGCTCTAAACAATCAGACTGATTGTTTTACATTGTTCTAAACATTGTTATTATGCAACAATGCCACCTGCAAGGTGTATGCCTCCTGCAAGATGTAAGACTGAAGATGAAAAGGTTTGTTTCGATAGTGGTTTGTGCAAACCGTAATTGATAAAGATACAAAGCATTAAGACAACCTAATCTAAAACAGCGTGGTACGCCCCAAAGTAGCACGAATTAGAAAACAAAAACGAACTGGTTTGATGCTTACGGTAAGGTTTAACCGACCCGAAGTCAAAACAACAAAGGAACACAAATAAACTTTCCTGTGAGGTTACAGATACTGCAGTGTTGCTGTACTGTTTAGTCCACGTGAAACCTTACTGCTGTATCCAACCATTATACACGTCAACACCATTTACACCCAGAGCCCACATTTTAAAACTTTTCAGGCCCAAACAATTGAAGAATAACGTAAGGCTACACACCCGTCTACTTTCTTGGCGAAATTTGTGCAGTGTTCATCAGTCACATCGTCTACTTTCCGTTCATCACCCTACTGTCATGATAAATTTTTTATATATGATTTGTCAAGATTTTCAAGCACTTTTCGAGGCATGGAATGTCTTTATTACTTTCCAGTTTTTCAAGGCCTCGCACGAACTCTGAATTTCCTGTAGAACAGTGCTAAGCCCACGAAGGCAATTAGTTTTGAAACATTTTCCAGCGATGTCGTTTCTCCAAGTAGAATGCACGAAATATTAGTTGATGCATCTCGTGGGCAAAAGCAACAATTTTAAAAACATTTGAATACACCAGTGAGGTTTCACGTGGATACAACGGTACAGCAACACTGCAGTGTCTCAAACCTTGCAGGAAAGTTTATGTATATTCCTTGCTGTTTTGACATCGGATCAGTTAAACCTTACGTTAAGCATCAAACGAGTTCGTTTTTGTTATCTGATGTGTATTATGGTTCATGTATTTAGGGCACACATAATTTCAAATGAACTCCGTGCTGTTCCGCAAACAAAATAATTTGTATTAAATATTAAACAAAGAAAAAAGATATGGGTGGTTTATGTTTTAATTTTCTACATCATTTAAATTCATACCATTCGCGCATAATAGTTGACTTAAAAAACCTTTTTTTCCCTGAAATTTTTAATTTACGAAACTCAACACAAAGGCACTTAAAGCTCGATCCATTTTAATTTCCACGGGACAAATTCAAAGCGGCAGGAGCCTCATTTGCAATTGAAATAAGCCTCTTTTTGTTATCATTGATTTGTAAACTCGTATGCGTGTTACCAACACATGACATATTTAAATGAGCATCTGGTATTTGCGACAGCATTCGATCAATGAAAAGGCGCACCGTAAAACGAATATTGAAGCAAATACTAAATTTAATATATGATAATTTTCGAAGTTGTTGTTTTACTATTTTTGTCATCAATATTGCGGAAGTTCTTTAGTCATTTTGCGAATTAACACGGAGATGACGCAAAATTCAAATCACAAGCAAAACTTACAATTCTGGTTTTTTCGAATTTTCAACAAACACTATTTTCGTTTGTCTTCATCAGGCATTCATTTAGTTTAAAGATGCGTTTTCGATTCGTCCTACATCGTTGTCATGTTGGTTTGCTGCCGAGATCAGCTTTTCCGATCGTAGTCCACATTGGAAAAGATGATCGCGGCAACCAACCAACCAACTTGACAACGACGCAGGACGAAGCGAAAATACATCTTTAAATGCCTGATGGCGAAAAACGAAAATAGTGTCTGTTGAAAATTCGCAAAACGAAAACTGTAAGTTTTGCTTGTGATTTGAATTTAGCGTCATCTCCATGTTAATTCTCAAAATGTCTAACTCCATGTCAATGTAAAAATTCCTACGGATTTTTCAAAAGTTGTTTAGTTTTTAAGACTTCTCCACAACGATACGTCAGCGGAGTAGTTTTCCCCTCAAATTATTTTCTATAGAAAACCGATTTCAGTACTACAAACACACGAACGTTTTCCAAGACACTGCCACTTTAACACTAACCAGCACTCACAGAGTTAAGGTTACTAACTGGTGCATCAAAATGACTGTTGTTGTTTGATGAGCACCCAGCATCAGCCGTAGCGCCAGAAGGAAAGAGGAACAATTTTGCTAGGTAAATCCCATCGGAAATCCCTAGGATCATTTACATGCCACAATCGACATGAGCATGTGACATCACAGGGCCCTTCTCTTTCCAAAATTGCCAGGGTTTGCTGCGGTCGGACTCGAATCCGGGACTGGCACATGAGACGGCCATGCTAACCATCAGACCACCTTGCCCCATGTCAAAAGGGTCTGAAGGGTCAAAAGGGGGGCGGTCGAGGCTTAATGGCGCGTCGACAGCAAGGCCCACTGGTCAGTTGTTGTTGGGACAGTCGCGTACTACTCACTATAGTATTTATAAATGATGCATTATTTTTTTTTATTATTATTTAGATAATGAAGGCAACACGAAGTCAATTAAGACTTATTTGTGTCAACAATAATTTATAATTAATTAAACATTTCTTACACTAGCTAAAGCGTATTATAGCATATTATAATAAATACACGTAATAATACATATAATCAGCATAATTCCAATAACTTCCTTAAGGATACAGCCAACAAAGCCCTCACATTAGTTTAAAATCACAATTTCAAGACAAATAATTGTTTACAATAAGAAGAGTTTAAGGTTTTAAAACTAGACCCATTAATTTGTTTTTTATTTCATTATAAGTGCTTATTTTCTTAAGATGTTTAGGTATTTCATTAAAAATTTTAATTGTATAATACTTCGAAATCATTTTACCATTTTATCATTTTATTTAGTAACATGATTTCGGAGTAGCATACAATTAATTTTTTTAGTTTTTCCAGCTTATTCCAGCTTATTTTTTTAATTTTTAAGGCTTGTAGTGGATGGCAAATCACGGACTGAATACTCACACTTTCAAAAATTAAACAACACTTCCTCATCTTTAATCAAAAAATGGTTACAACACCGTTCAAAATAAAATTCAGAAAATTATCCCTATCACCCAATTCTAAAACTGCAAGAGTTTAGGAGTCATTAAAGAGTAGCGAAGAACTGGCGCCAAGACAACACTGGGGCCGAACTTGGCAATTGGAGAGGGCTTGCAATTCCCATAGCAGATGCAAATGGCGGCACATGGAGTAGGCCAATAAACGAGCTTATCAGAACACTTCAGCGTGCAACGCCAGGCACGAGGAGGCA
>JAHWFP010028512.1:29437-40887 GCA_023313725.1 Lithobius niger
CCAATGGTGACAATCGCCACTTGGTTTGCTAACATCTTTTGGCGCAGAAAAGGGTGAGACGGAAAAGTACATTGGCGTGAGGGTTTTTTTTGTTTTGTTTGGACTGCAAAAAAAAAAAACTTCGCCGTTAAAGGTGCACACCTCTATCAAAAATAGGCTACTTTGCAATGCAATTGCCGAGTTACTTACAACCAAACTACTTTTACTAACAGATCAGCCACTTTGCTGTCTTGCCAGGGGCAAATATTCGTTCCTGTACAAGAGAGAAAATTTTCTTCGTGGTCCTGTTGTTTTTTTTGTACTGTTGCAGGGAAGAATTCCGGGACATTTTCCTCCAGTTTTGAGGGCCGCTTTGTTGCCCCCCCCCCCCCCAACCCGACCAAAATCTTAGTATGGGAACGCAATGGCGGGGAAAAAAGGGTATCTCGGTTTAGGGGCTTAGGATTAAAGGGGGGGGGGGGAAGCACGTGCCCCAGTGAGCGTACGCCCTTGCGTTTCTTTTACTTTTTTAAATTTCAAAAACTTCAGCGGCGAAAGCGTAGTGGTGGAGAAATAGCCACACCAAGTATTACGGGTACTTAGGTAACCCTGCAAATATTAAGAGAATTGTGGAAATTGACAAATGTGGAAAACATCGAATAAACCAATTAGCACATTTCAGCAATATTGTAAATAAACCACTCAAATCGCGACACAAACCATAATTAAAAATTGGCGTGGGATCTTCGCCTCTCCTCTCGCGTCACCATGAAATTAGAAGCTTCTTTTAACGCCTCTTAGGGCCCTTAAAGGGCTGTTGAGGCCGTTAAAGAAAGTAGTTTTTCAAGCCCTGCAGTATTGGAACGAATAATTTTGTTTTGCTAACTAAAAGCGCCTGCGTTAATATCGATTCCTGTTTAATAAGTCCGCCGAAAATAAGCTATTTTGATCTTTGATCCGTTTTTCGGGAGCTGTCGAACGGTGTCCTAGACTTAAACTAGTTGACAGCTTATGGCGCTCAAATTAAATAAGCACAAACAAACTGACATTAACTCTCAATAGTATACTACAAGTAAAAAGTTAAGAGCACAAAACCTACATACTGATGCCACAACTTAACATTTTTCTGATATCTACGACGCATGAAGTGCGGCGGTCAATTGTGGGGTGCTTTCACCATCCCAAGAATGCTATAAATAATAAAATTAATATACAAACGTCCGTCCACACTGAATTACTACGGAACTACTCGTGCAGGTGACTTGTCTGTCTTACACAGCTCTTTATTCAAGCAATTTAATAAATACTTTGGAAATATATTTGGTATAAAATATTCTCGTCTTCTCTTACACAATTATTTTTCCAAGCCGGTAATTTATAACTATTTTTAGTAGATTTGTTTCACCAGATTTATATACTTTTACCTTAAATTTATTGTCAAGAGTAATACTTTGTTAATATAACTAAATTTTTTATTTACTTTATTTTCATAATATTATTTTCTTTAACGAGTATTTCCGTTTTTATTTTTTTATATTTATTCCCAAACAAAATCTTAATAATTTAATTTTGAACTTTTTGTAGTCTTTTAAGTAGGTACTCTGATGTCTGTCCATAAATCTCAATGCCATCCCCATATCTATATTACACTTACGACCCATGGATCAGAAATAAATTTTTTCTGTTTTTATCTAATATTTCTCTTAATCTTTAAATTTTTGAACATAATTTCCTTAATTTAATTTTTTTTTCAATTTAAAGCATTAGCACAGGGATAAGTTTGATTTTTATACTTCAAATTTTTACAATTTCCATAATGTTTTATTATCCATGTATTATTTTTTATTTTCATTTTTGGTACTGTAATGTCCATTTGTAGTGTCTTTTCTTTACTTATAAACAATTCATTTGCAATGTAATAATTATTTATTGTATTAAACTCGTGTTGTAAATTATTTAGCATTTCATTGTAGTCCCTAATTATAGATACAAGAGCTATATCATCAGCAAACATGAAAATATTAGTTTTTTCTATAATATCAACAATGTCATTTGTATAAATTAAATACAATAGAGGTCCTAGTATATATCTTGCGGTACTCCGTATTTACTTACTATTGGAAAACTATCTTTTTCTTTTACTTGAACAATTGTCTTTCTATCATATAAGTAGCTTTTTATTATATTGTGTATTTTTCCTCTTAATCTTATATTATAAAATTTTTGTCATAAAATTTTTTTTATCAAAAGTATCAAAAGCTTTTTTTTAGATCTATTAGAATACTTCCAATACATTTTCCTTCATTTAGGTCATTAGGTCGTTTAATTCCAATAATAAATCGTTTGTTCCCATATTTTTTCTCTATCCGAATTGTGATGTTAGATTTTTACATTTGTCAAAAAACTTTCATATTTTATTTACAAAAAATTTTTCCAGAGTTTTATCAATTATGGACAATAAATAAAGCATTGGGCGATAATTAATAATAATAATAATAATAATAATATATATTTTTATTGTTCACATTGCTCGAAGCATAAAACTTGTGTGAGCGACAATGCACAGTACATACATATATTAAATAATACAAACATAAGAAAATAAATAATATATACATAAAATGAATAAATAGCACATACATACACATTTACACATCCCTTGCTTTATTTACACTATTATTTACATTATTATTATTTCCTTCATTCCTACTTATACCCTTAGTTTATGCTTTTCTATTTTGTATACCCTTCTACCAAATTTAATTTTAACGTCTTTTTTAATTTGCAGATACTTGTATGATTTGTTAACTTTTTATCTAGGTTATTAAATGTATTTGGAATGTAATATGCTCTATTTCTTGTCCCATACGAGTGTTCCATTCAGGATTTTAAAATTTCATTGAGGTAGTTCTAAGTTCTCTTTTTGATTCTTGAAGATGCTTATATATACTGCTATAGTAATTATTTGTTATAATTATCATTAATAATAATAATAATAATAATAATTAACTTCTTCGTAGCATGTGGAAGTACATGTTATCAAAAAAATTCGGAGAAAAAATTGATTGTGCCTCAAAGGGGCGAGGTAGCCCATTCTTACACCTAACCCGAAAAATACAATTACATTGTCAGCAGGCAATAGCAAAAACTAAAAGTAAACAAGAAAGTGGGGTAGTGAGAGTGGGGGGGGGGGGGGGGGGGGGGGAGAAAGAGAAGGGAAGGAAAAGAGTGGGGAAAGGGATGGTGACCAAGTTATGAATTGAACAAGTGACGGAATAATTGCACTTTGAAAGCTTCAACACTAGGACAAGTTTATTTTTTTTTAACTACAGTGCCACCTATCTGTGACACTAAATCTGCAAATAATGACAACCATAAATGAGGGACCCAACTCTAAAAAGAGTCACTTGGAATTTCTGCGCTCCGTTAGCAGCTCTTGAGACGCGAGAAACTTGAAACATTGTGTGACAGATGAGGAGCAAGAGTTGGTTCCAGAAGAAATTGTGCTCGAGTTTCAACTGGTACCGTCTTTTGATGTACGGTTCCACTGTCCCCATACTTCTCCAAATCCCAACCGCAAAACTGTCTCGAACGTCAAAGTTACGTGAAACCAGGAGCAGAAATGAAAGTTTGATAAGAGTTTCGCATTCAGTTTGTGATCTGGAGGCCCAACCCGAATGGAGCACCGTAATTACTGGTGATGCCATTGGGTGGACGAATATTGTAGATGGAATCCAGTAGTAATTCGATTGGGGTGTTTACTGAAAGACCCTACTGATAGGGACCCGGGGAGGTCAAACTCGAGTGGAGAAGTAGAAGTACCTACCCCCTCACAAGGTAATGGCTTGCTTATCGAATTGGCTATGTCCCTTCGTTTTTTCCCCCTTTGAGTTCTGCCCCTCTCTTCTCCCAATCCGTGGCCATGAATGTTTCAGTGGCCATTTGCCACTTAAAGCTTTAAGCACTGCAAGGCCTTCCTACTCAATACCGACCGGTTCGTCAAACTTTAAACAAGGTGCCACTCTCGCTCCATCCGTGCTGGAAGACCCAAGGCGACTTGTGGACCCATGCAGGTTGGACTGCGTGTAGTCCCTGAGTTGACAGATACAGGTGACACACTATGGAGCTTGTGCTGCGAGCCGTCATCATCTTCGAAATGTGTAAAAAGTGCTAGAAAAACTGAGGTGGAGAAACTATAGTCGTTTTCAACGGAATATGCTAGAGTTCGTGGGCTTTGAATTTCACGGAAAATCCACAAATGCTAACCTTTTATTTTGTAAATTTTGAATGGTGTGGCATTCTTAAATTGCCATGTTGTGTGATACTTAAGAGTAGTTCATTTATTAACTCCTTCCCCAACAGTATGAACGATTGACAGGACAATGAAAAGTCCATTGTTGAAAAGTGAGTTTCGTAAGGGTTCCCTGGGTACTTACGCGTAGTGATCGAAGTAGAACCGAGTGGACAAGTGCCCTAATAAACATCGAAAGTTACCCCAACACGCAAGATGGGATGTAATGACCCGCTGAAACGCGTGTTCAGGCGAAGGGTGTTGTGGGCTGGTGGTACTCGGAATTGATCCATCTTGTTATGCAAGTTCCAGTTGTACAATAAAAATATTGCACAACCCACAAGCAGGGTGGGGGGGGGGGGCGGGGGGGGAAGCTCTAAGCAGCATACTTTCCCATCTAGACGGATTCATTGGCCTATATGTTGGTTGACCGATTGTGCTATAATTTGGATCATTCCTAGGAGATGACATCTATTTTTAGCATCTGAGGCAATAAGAAAGATATAAAAAACGCTTGTACCTTCAGTGCTGGGTCAAGGAGGTAGTCCATCGATCACACCAAGAAGTAAGAAGAAACTATGGCAGCACAGACTAAGTCCCTGCTGGGATTCTATAGTGCACACTTGGTACCGAAACTCGGGGAACCTTGCCAGTTTCTCACCTTATGGGTAATATTGTAAGAAGGAGGTTAGCTGGAAAAGCATTAAGTGTTATTAACCTTAAAACAGTATAACGGACCTTAGTATCTCATATACATCAGCCGAGTTGGAGTACCCTATTTGAAGTTAATTACGTCAGTGTCGTCACCTGAATTACCGATGGCTGTATACATACAGGGGTCATTTTCGAAAATGTGATTGACGACAGTGGTTGCCGTGTTTGTACACAAGACGGCCAATGAACATCAATATCGTGACATTATTGTCTTGCAAGTGATGAACAACTCGCCCCTGGCCTCCCTAGCCTAGAGGACACAATTGAATTGTCTTCGCCTGTACACATACAATGTATATATTAGATACGTGTATGACCTGCGTACATATCCGAGGTGTTCGTATTGGTATTTGGCGAAGTCTTTAATGAACATAAAGGGGTTTAGCACGCTATTTTTGTTTCTTGTATACGTGTGTTAAGTTGCAGACATTTTGTATCCACGATTAGCAGTTTTAAAAGATGTATAGATCCAGTGGACGGTCGATTGAGTGCACTACAAACTAACATGCTCGCAGTGTTATATGGCCTAGGTCCTACGAGCCTGTCCGAGGTTACTCATCTCTCTACTTCTCGGCTTTTGCTCAATCTAAGCATTCATTCAACGCATACGGGATGCCGCGATCAATAATTACTGGTATTGACCGAGCCAATTCCAAGTAGGCAAACGACAAATATGTTTACGAATGCATGCAAATTTCACAATTGTTTGCATACTAATATTGTGCTCCTCCGCCCCGCTCCTTCTCATAACTCTAACGGAGATGCAAATATTTTTCTTTGGTCTTTTGCATCGTGCAAATTCGTTGGCATTCAAACGTAACAATTGGAGATCAGGTTGACAGGTTCGGCAATAGGGAGGGTTGGCGTGGTAGCGAACACCAAGGAGATATGCCCCGAGGTCAGTTCATGTCAGACCAAACCTTGCTGCTCTCGGTAACTGTTTAATAATATGGAAACCTCATTTTGCCAGTTGACGTTACTAATTTGACAGCTTCGAAGGTTACATTTCGTTACCACGCAGAAGCAACGTGGTTCGCTCCGATCTGGGGTTTAGGCCGTAGCGGCTCCAAACCTAACTCTATTATTCGCTACCTTCAATTGGTTGCTTCAGATGCGGGACGCCATTCAAAGCTCGCTTGACCCCTTAGATCCCATCTCTATTTGAAGACTGAGTGACCAGGCCTGTTAGCTTAATGGACATCCCATCAGTTAGGCACTCGATGCCAATGTAACCTTCTCTCTCTCTGTGGGTGTAGAGGCTAAAGGACGAGGCTAATCTCGTTGGTGGAGCGCCACTTCACGTGTGTGGCGATAAAAGACAGCGTGAGTGCGCGTAACGAGGGAATGAGCTAAAATTGACAAGGTCATGCCGAAGGTCGAGCGAGTCGGCTAAAATTTGCAACCGATTGACGTTCTGTTGCCTGCAGATCCTTCCAACCCCATCCCTTCCTCCCTACCTTGTTATTGAAGTAGGAAAGGTTACAATTTTTAACGTTGTGACCGTGTTAAAGTTCGTTGAGCTTTCGTCCACCGAACTCTATAAAATGAGTACGGTACGCTTCGTGAATGAGAATCGAAGACGTCCGATTAGGTCATTTTTTCCAGCCGCTTTATAATCTGGGCTAAAGCAGGTGTAGCCTACCTTGTTTTGTTTCATATTATGAATTTGTTTGACGTTTCCTGCAGTACCTTATCCTCCTAAAACCGAATCTGTCGAGTGCCAGACGCCAATTGTTGAGCAAATTTTTTAAAGACGTCATGTACACGTTCTTTTGAGATAGCGGGTAAAAAAAGTGTCGCACGACTTTGGGAGTCCCAATATAATTTGTAGCCCTCGAATTAAGCTAAAGAATGGCTCAAACCTTGTCCTTCTATCTCTGATGGCCGCTGAGTTACGTCCCAATGAATATTACGTCATAGCACCCAATCCAGGATGGCGGTTATTGTGCGAAGAACTCACACACTAATGGCTTGTAAATTTTTTTTTTTCATGCTTTATTGTGACTAAGACAAAAATAATTTTTGTCGAAAATTAAATAACGTTCGATTTGTCATGAACTTGTGGTCTGTTTTCGCTGTCAGCAGCTGATTTTTTTCTCGTTTACAGACTTCACCATAAATTAATTGAAGTTTCATCCATTCTTAATTAGAAGGAAACTGTGATTAGTTGCGGTTTCTGATGTTAAATGTATAGCCGCGGGGAGCACGGCAGCGCCAGCTAGGCGAGTAATTTGAAAAAAAAAAATTACTCAGCACAACGGGGTTTGCGCCGAAATTTAAGACACTCAACGAAACGGGATTCGGCGAAACGGTCATACATCCTCCCGATGACCAGTCCCTAATCTTGTTCGGTAATCTGAACGTCAAGTCAAACTCGGTCACCTACTGGAAAAATGAATCACAGCACCAACTCTTTCCACTAATAACACAGCAAAAAGGTGTGACCTACTCACATGTTTTAGAATTTAGACCCACCCCGCACGCAACTATGATCTACATAATTTCACAGCCTCAAACTGTTTTTTTTAAAGTGAACATTCTAATTCTAGCTATGTTTTCACGTTTATTAAAGGAACATAAATCCCTGTTGGCATTCCTGCATGACTCAGCTTTGCGACATTAGTTCAAACGTATGTAAATGTTGCCAACACATTCATTTTCTTGTTTTTTTCTTGCGTGCGAGGTGATTTGGCGACATTAACTCTAACCTGTGTAAATGTTGCCAACTGCAATCTCATCGGATCGCACGACATACGGGAAGGGTTTATGTCCTTTTAAGCCCAAACCTCGCATAAACTCGTATAAACTCCGCATATACTTCACATCAAACCGCCTAAATAATATCGGTGCAGTGCCCATAACCAAGGCAGGACCATAACAAAAAGAAAAAAAAAAACCACGCAGACAGACTCACAGACACAGCACGTGCGCAGAGGGGGGAAACCCTGGCCCATGACCCCAGCGTCTGATCAGCTGATTTCAAGCTGCCGGCTGAACCGACCGCCTTTGTTTACATTTGAGAGCGCCATTCCAAACGAAACCGAAACACATTGAAATCCAACCTCGAGAAATAAGTAATAATAGACGCTTATCTTTGTAGTAAACACATCACAAAGTGGTTCACAGGTGCACAAGTTAAGGCGAGATGCTACGAAACGGACACGTCACACGGGATAGGCAGACAGACGAAAACACAACATTACGGTCCACCACCGCCTCTCACCACCTGCACTAAAAGCATCAACTGCAAGGGCCAGACCATTTCCCGATTGCGGGGTGGGGAGAAGTAGTGGGCATGGGGAGTCTGAGAGAGGGGACGCAACGCTCCAGTGGAATAATTATGTCCAGTTCAACTTTAAAAATAAATAAATAAATACAGAGCCATGAAAGCACGCAAGGCGAAGGGAACCTCCATTGTGGTAAAAAGGATGTAGCCATGTACAATGCAGAAAAGCGGCAATACATGCAAATTCACTTTATCAAAAATCGTCAGCATGTAAACTTTACACGACATTCTGTGGTGGGGGGGGGGGACCTTTGGGGCAGGGGATCTGGGGGATTCCCCTACCAAACTAATTTTGTAAACTTACAGCCTAAAAAATACCATGTCCAATTTTTTATAAAATTTAGCTACTTTGAAACTGAACAACGTCAGTTTACGAACCTAAACTTTGTTTTGAAATTAATTTTTTTTTAGCCTTAAGTCAGCCGAAGCAATTTAATGGGCGTGTGGCTGAACCGGCTCAATTTTGAACATTACAAGACTTTTTTGAGAAGAAGAAATATCTGGTAAAGGGAGGTGCCAACCCGGGGATTCGATCCGGGAAACCTCCGATCATCGTAGGGGCCGAAAGGCTGTCCATAATTGGCCAGAATAGTTCCCAGAGCCACTGAAGGAGCATGGTAGCCTGTCACGCTACCCTGGCGGGCAGTCCTGGCGGGGACTTTACCACGATCCCTTTCGCCAAGGTGACAACTTGGATGAAAAATATCCGTTTGATTGTTATTGATTACCAAGGTGACTTGAATTAAAGTAACGCATGACCAGGGTGCAGCAGGGTTTTATGAAGGGGAGTTTCCACCAAATAATTTGTTGTCTATCCCCCCCCCCACCCCTCCTTTCAGCCAGGAGTCTGGGGGAGCTCTGCAGGAGTCTGGGGGAGCGCTGTGGGATACGGGGCAGAATTCCGGAAACTAATGCATTTTAGCCTCTTTTGGGACCCTTTCTGGCCCCCTGGTGGGTATTCCCTGCACTTGACAAATAGAAAAAATATATAAATAAATATAAAAAATATATGTAGGGCCTACAAATAAATATATATATATACAAATATAAACAAAGCGTCTCCTCAAAACCCGAAGGGGGTTTTCAGTGCCGCCACTGCGTGATTTCATAGAAACAATATGGAAAATAATTTTAAAAAATTTAAAAAAGGCAAAAAGGCTTTAAAGCCTGTCACGCAGTATAATAGACTTGCATCGCAGTCCAGTGGTGATAACAAGGCTACAACAGCTGATTCATGGGTTAAAATTTCGGAAAATCAACACGTTGAGAAGTAAATTTAATAAAAAGTATCAATGGAAATTATCCATCCATGTATCCATGAAACCAATTTTTTTCTTTAGTATTGTCGACCTTACACTTAAAGGATTAGTATCAATATTAACAGTAATAACCATAAAAAAAATTCTAAAAATCGACACGTCGTGAAGTCATTTTAATACGAAGTATCAATCAATATAAATTACCCACCATATTACCTAAGTTTTATTTATTTTTTTTACGATTGCCTACCTTACAATTAACAGATTAGTATCAGTAGTAATAAACGGTAGTAATTATTAAGAAAATACCATCGAAACCTTAAAATGTGTTGACTTTATAAAGTTTTTCTCTTTCCCAACCCCCTCCCGACCACCCTTCTACCTTCATATCGGTGACGTCAGTTCGTTTCACCGATCAATAAACAAGGAACAAGTTTAATTGTCGGAACTGTAGACCCAGCCTTAATTTTAAATATTAACATAGGACACCAAGTAACCAGCACACGCACACCAAAACAAGACATCTTCGCAGTAACAAGAAGAGCTCATGTCAACATAGAAAATCCATGCTTCCTCCCCCCCCCGCTTCAAACCCGCAAACACAACACATCGCATGACAACATCGACACACAGTCACGTGACACAAGTATACCCCCCCCCCAACTTCCCCAACACAAACACCCAATTTTTACTTACACTTTCGCTCGTTCCGTTCACTCGCTGCCAAAACTTATCCACCAAAGTTTCTGGCGTAGTTTCGAAGTGTTCTCTTGTCCAAAGCAGCTGTTTACCTTGTAAACTAACACTCACTCAGGTTCTGTGATCCCCGCTACACTATCACACACACCTCCTCCCAAACGCGAGGTACTGGGCCACCCTGATTTTCAACAGAGGGGGAGTGAGGTTGGGTACAACCAGGCAGGGTGTAGGGGAGATACCATACTGCCGCAGGCAACGCACAGGCCAATGCGCACGACGGAGAGGGGAGGGGGGGGGACGGGGGTATGACAAGTTGGAGGGGGTCGGGGAGCAGGGAATGTTTAAAGCCCCTTGTGATTGGCTAACAACTGGACCCCCTCATGGACTCAAGGTCACAGCCCCTAGACGCACGTTGTTGTCGGTCGGCACGGAACGGCCAGAGTGTTTACAAGTGGACAGGAACAGAAAAATAACCCAAAATATAACCGAACTAGCCTAAATGAAAAGCGTACGTAATCGGGAAACGGATGCTTACCGCGTGTCTGCAGTGTTGGATGATATCATTCCAAGTGCAACGCTCGATGACCAGCCATGGCCACACCTACGTACACCCACGTAATCTACGTGGACAAATCCCAGACACCGTCACTGAATACATGCAATGCAGCCTTTTAGTTGCGAGACGAAAACTTTCAATGTTCGGGGGTCGGTGGGCTGGGGGGCCGCGGGACCGAGGACGTAACAATGCTTACTTTGTTAGGGATGTAGGACTCGTAGGCACCTGAATATAAGCACTGGACAAATCGGCACCCACTTTTTTTATTTATTTATTTATTTATTTTTAATTAGGATGGATTGTTCCCCTCAAATATTGTATCGTTTGTTTTAAATTGGGATGGTGGGCGATTTTATGGTAAATTAATGTGCCATATAACGCTGCCGCGCTCGTTGCGGCTAACACATAAACGTCACGAGATGCTAGTGTAATAAAGAAGCCAATAAATCTTTAGCAGTTTTGAACGCTAATAACTTTTTTTGGAAAGCCCCCCCCCCCCCCCCGCCTCCCCATTTGCAGGCAATCCATCACGATTTAAAAAAAAAAGTAAATAAATTTAAAAAAACAGTTTTGTGTCTGTCTATAATTTGTCCGGTGTCTGTAGGCTATATCCGAGCAGGGCCTCCACATCAAAATTAGGGGCCTGGGACTAACTACAACAGCGGG
>JAHWFP010028589.1:0-12257 GCA_023313725.1 Lithobius niger
TTGATGTTGTTCGCTTGTCAAAAACTTGGCAACGCAAGTCGTAACTCATAAATGCGTTTCGTAAATTCTTTTAATCAATTAGTTGTACAATACTCTGCAAAGGAAGGCAAAAGGCAACACTCACAAGGACATACATAAGTAGGAAGAAACATGTGTTGTTACTACGGTGGCTCATTTGGGCACAACAACAACTGTTTTCTACAGACTTGAAACGTTCATGAAAACGGACTTCGGCGTTCCAACACTCGATAAGCCACACTACAACCCAGTGGCCATCTTATTCTGGTTTCATAAAATTTTGTGTGTGTAGAAAAAAGTTGTTGTGCGTCCCAATGAGCCACCCTACTTTGCGATCGCGTAGCTTAAAAATGGCGAACAAGTAACACTAACGAGAGTGAATTTCGAGAAGATAAATTATATTGGCTTACATTTGCCATATGCAGTTTGTAAAAATACCACAATTGTTGTGGCAGTTTGCGACAGCGCAATGTGTATTCACTATGGTAAAATCCACCCACATTAGTCAGTGGAGAAAGTGTTAGCGATGCGACCAAAGCCTGCTTACCACTGATATGTCTGTATTCATCCGCGAGCTCCAACTCAAACAATGATGCGGAAAAAGCATAACAATTCATTCACGCGATTATTTTTAATACTAATAATTTCACATTTTTAGGCAGTGTTACACTATAGTATGTCTTTATTGATAATACACTCATTGTTTAATGCTTAATAGTGTGTGTTATTTCTGCATTACGAAATCTTATTAAACAGGAATTACTTCTTTCTTTCAAAAATGTTCCTGAAGGGGCCGTATTTGGCCTTTAAAAAGACCGTTTTGAGGAGCGTTAGAAGCTGGTGGGGTATGTAGGTGGGGGGGGGGGGGAAACAAACTGTAACGAATGTCTTACTTCAATCCTTACGTGGCGCTTGCAAGCCAAAATTGTCAAACTTTCCGAAGCTCTTCACAGTCAAGACTGTTCAAACACTGATTTCGTGTGGCCAGCATTAACACACGTTTCCTCCAATAATGAATGTCCTTCTTCCCCCCGCCTCTAAAACAATAGCATATCGTCTCGTTCAATGGCCAGGTCAGGTAATTAACCAAGCTGTGACGCTAACGTTTACGGAAAGTAAACTGCAAATTCGAAGTGATTCATCTCAGTGTCGTCCGTGAGAAATTTGGTAAGAATCTTATTCGTTTACGGCACGTGTCACTTTTCAACAGTTGCAATGTCGTCATTTCGACAAAATTCATGAACTTTTTCCGAATTCCTGAAAGCGTAAATTCGTCGCATTTTTACGTACGCGTGCCCGTGTATCGCAGCAAGGCTGTCGATTGAATAACGGTTGTGATCGTACCGTGTTTTTGCACCTTCAATTAATGCACAGTTTACGGTTCGACAACATCGTAATGTCAACAGTATTATTGCAGCCAAGCCTGCATGTCAGCTTTACATTAACTCTTCGTTGATATTTTTCCTCCTCCACAGAATGGTATGAAGCGTTATGCATTGTTCGGATTTCGTTAGCGTGGCGCAGTCAAACACCCAACACTTACTTTGAACATTGTTCTGCAACGATAGACAGCAGCTTCGGACACGCCGCCCAGCAATCGTGTTTCTTTTGCAAATCCAGGAATAAATTTCGTTGGAACATATTGGCGCGGTTGGTTGTAGACATTTATTACAGTTTGCTTTTGGGATCTCGAAAGGCACCTGCGGAAGCCATCGCTTGCGCTGTTGTTGGTATCGCCGCCATCTTGGAACTACTTCCATTTGGAAGACAAGTGGCTGTCAAAGTTTGCCACCTGCTGAAAATTGCTAAGCGATACTTTTTTTGTATTTCATGAAAATTACGTATGGCCAAATACTTTACGTGAATAGTTTCTGAGAGCGTTTCATCCCTAAAACGTTTTGGTTGATGCTGGGGAAACACGTACTACGTTAAGCCTACCGTCGTAATCCAATTTCAACACAGGCGTGAAGAGGCTCTATCGCATCGCTAACTCTCTCTCCACTGACTAATGTGGGTGGATTTTACCATAGCATCTTTGAACTCTAATGTGGGCCGGCTTAAGCTACGACTACCAGCGCGATGTTGTCTGTGTTTCTGCGGTCCTTGATGAAGTGGTGAGCTCTATTTACGCTAGTAACCCTTCTGTGAGGGCACGTTGCGACTACCCCCTGGAAGAGTTACTACCCCCTGGTCACACATACGTCACTACAGTGCCAGACGACCAAAAGAAACAGCCCCAAAGAGATTAGTACACAGTGAGCTACCAACCAGGCTGGCAAAAAATAATGGCCATTGCCATCATTACGAGTTGTCGTTATCGTTCAACTCGCTGAAAAAATATTCGTGATGGTGTTATTGAAAATCGAAATGTATAATTAGAATTCTGTGGTTGCGTGTTAATTACTTTACCTACCTGCAACTTTGTGGTTTCAGTTAAATCCACCAAAACTATAAAACACAGTCGTGTTCACAGTAGATGATACAAATTTTTTTATCGGCGGGAAGTGGCCGTCTTGTTTTCGGCAGCAGAGCTAACACATTTTTTGTTGGCTCATGGATGCATTAGCACTGCACGAAATGAGGAAAAGAGACAAATCTGCTACATGAAGCACTTGAGATTAATCGTCTGGCTCTGAATAATTTCCGACTCCAAATTTAGCGTATTAATATTTTTATGCTTAACTGAACAATCTATTAGGGTACCATGGCCATTAATGTGAATGTCCAGTTTTGCGCACGTTTATTACAATTTAGCCGATATATCGTGCTGCTCAGAAGTTTCTACGATCGTATCTTACGTCGGTTATTATTTTGAACTGCAATCTACGTATTTTAACGTGTTTCTCGCGCTAATGTAGCGGATTATGTGCAAAAATTGTTGTGTTTTGCCGGGTGTTATTAACGTAAAATACATGTACCAGTTACGTCAGGTGTCCAGCAGGATTTCTGCAGTTGAATCGCATACTATGCATTTGTACGCCATTTTCCTGGATTTCAACAGCAATTCACTTGAAACTTCTTGCTGCTGCTACAACGTTGTGTTTGTCGGTATTCATTTAAATTGTCGAAATTAGCTACTTGGTTAGGCTATGTGTTGATTTCAGGTCCATTGGAATGCTCGAGACGTCAAATTTCGGGATTTTGGTGACGGAACCGCATTTACTGCATTTGTAATGTTTTTCTCCGAATTGGTAGGCTAACTGACTGCTACTACGTAATGTTTGCTTGCTCGAAATTGCGTTTAAGTATAATTTTTGGAGTATTTCCACTGGAGCGAGTAAAATAACCGTGAGTTGGACTTATCAAAGTTTTTCATCAAATTTCTGTTGTTCTAAAGAAATTAATTTCTGCATATGCTCGGAAGTGTGTGGATCATCGCCTAGACGCTTAAGAAGTTTTTCTTTGCTATGTTGCTCTGCGAGTTGCTGATTTTCTTGCTGGATGTCGCTACTAACTGGCGTGAAAATATGGGGTTCGATTTTGGATGCCTGATCGGTTGGATCAGAATGTAATTTTGATATAAAATCTCGCAATTGCTGTTTTGCTTCATTTAAACTGCCATTTCTGATTTCTGTTAAGTCAAAATCGTCTGGTGAATTAAATGGTTGAAGAGGGTTTCGTGATCTAAGAAAAAATGGTTCATGTGAATTCGTACTATTTTAAATGGATCCAAATTGTATACTATAATTTAAATAATTTTTAATTGATTTTTAAAAATTAATTTCTTTGAGCCTTAAGTCAGCCGAAGTAACTTAATGCTTGTATGGCTGAACCGGCTCAATTTTGAACATTACCAGACTTTTAGAGAAGAAGAAATATCTGGTAAAGGGAGGTGCCAACCCGGGGATTCGATCCGGGAAACCTCCGATCATCGTAGGGGACGAAAGATTGTCCAGAATTTGCCAGAATAGTTCCCATAGCCGCTGAAGGAGCATGGTAGCCTCTCACGCTACCCTGGCCGGCAGTCCTGGCGGGGACTTTGCCAAGGTCCCGTTTCCAGGGGTTCGACCAGATCCGCAAACCTCCAGCAACCAGGCTGAGCTCTCTCACAACTCAGCCACGATGACCACATACTGCTCGTAAAATTATGACATTTATAAATTTTTGCAATTCTGTATGGACCGCATCAAACTTTCTGCAATTTACCGGAAATTTCTTCTATTTTTACGAATGATTTTATTTTTAAAAAATGTAATCGTCTGTAAGGAGTCTGTACGGAATCTGATTTATTATAAAAATTCTGTTGCTTATGAATAGCAATTGCCTTTTGCTTTCATACCACTTCGAATGCATTTTGGAGTCTTGTCTCCAGTCTAACGATAGTGGCGTCGCTATTATAAATCTTTCTTGCGGCTTCAAAGACTAAGGAACTCTGGATTCTGCATTCTACTTAATGATGCAGGAAAAAGGTGAAATTAGTGCAGCACTATGAGGTGTCAAATTTAGGGCTAGAGTTGCTGCTTGTAAGCCATCCCCAAGCGTGAGGATCGTCTGCTACGATTTTCCGTAAAACAGTTTATACTGGGCTGTTACACAATTCGACGCCACCATCTACCCGAGAGGTGTTTGGAGTGAAATTCACTTGCTATACGTTAAATAAAGTATTTAATGCTGGACATAGTGAATTGGCAAATTCTTTACCCATATCACTTCTTATGGTTCTATATGGACTAAATCGAGCGAAACGCTTTGTGTATAACTTGCATGCAATTGTTTCTGCTCGTTTATTCGGGATGCCGAATGCAATTACAAAACGTGAGAAATCGTTGACTAGCGTCATTATCTAAACGTTATTTCGTCTGCTTGTGTTTAGTGTACCAATTAAATCCATAGACCAACTCTTGCATGGTCTTTGTAATGGCTTGTATGCTCTCAAAGCTGCTTTATATGGTCTGTTGGGCCAGTTGTACTGCTGGCATATAAGGCATGTCTTTACATAATAATCGATATCGTGTACCATTGTAGTCTAATAGCAATGAAGCTGTATCAGTTTCATGGTGCTCTTTGCTGCTTGGTGCCCTGCTTAGGGTTAGAAGTGATAGTCACAAATGCGAGAGTTCGCTAATGATTCGGAAATACAGACTTGAGCTTTGTCTTCCATTCTGCCTTGTGCTGGATCTTTAGTATATACTCGGTATAGCATACCATCAAAGTCTTTATAGAAAATGTTGCGTTTATTACTGGCATCAATAATGTCTGCTGAGTCTTGATCCTTAATGTTATTTAGAATTTTACTGCAATGATCGTCTGCTCTCTGTTGTGCTACTGCTTGGCTACGAGTTCAATCTGGGAATTGTAAGTCTAGAACACGTACTGGTATTTCTGTGGAAAGAGCGCAGGCGACTGAACTACCGGATATCGGGCTTGAAGGGGGCAGAGCGATGGTACGGTCACTCCAAGGGACTCCAAGCAGAAAATCCCATAGTCTAGCAAGACAATCGACATCTAAACCAAGGGCCGTGTTCAGATCAGTTGGCAAGTTGGTAGATCGGTTCTTGGCACATTTGGTATTCGTAAGTTGTATCAAACGAAGCCAGGATGCTTTCGAACAGTTTTATTCTTGATTGGTTAACAGGGGCTTGGCCTCTCTCTTCAGCTTGTAATAGGAACTCTTCTCTCCTTAGATCTCACGCTAGGTTTAATGTACGTTAGAAAATGTTTTGCAGTAAAAGTTTGTACATCACAAAAGTACCAAAGCAAACGTCATCCCTAAAATCGTTGGTTTGACAAAAGTTCAAAGCAAAAAGGACTACGCATAGCTACCTTTGCGTTAAGCAGGAATTCTTTGCTGTAGTGGCGTTAGGCTTTATCAATGGCGGCCAAAAGAATTGTGACGCCATGTAAAGGTGACGTGTTTCATGGGGAAGAAGAAGGAAGTAATTAAATTAGCGGAAGGATATAAGGAGAGAATTATTAGGCTGGTGAGACTGCCGGTACAATAAGGAGTGCTTTGGTTTTCAGTGTACAATAGCATACAAGAAAAGAAGTTCGCTCAACAAGCAAGGAGACAATTAAGTAGAGATCAGCTTTAACAATGATATGATGTTCGTATTTAGTTGCTTCGGCCAAAGGCTTGACATTATTTAGCATTAAAGGCTGTTCCTTCAAGTTAACAATACCTTGCATACATTGTTGGCGAATGTGGTTCAATTAAGTAATTAGGAGTTGTCAAGCTAATGCAATAACATGCATGAGTCGTAAGGGGAAGTCTCAGAGTGGGGAAGTAAAGGACCAGGAGGTAAATTTTCCCACAAAGCCCCTCATTCCCCTTACGGTGGAATAAAGTTTTGGCCACGTCAGAAAAATTAATTAAAACCTCGTTAGCCTGAGAGGAGGGATTTGTCATTATGACATTAAAAAATAACAGAAAATGTTAATTTTCTTAACTCTAGACTAGTGGTAAATACATAATATTTAGTTGTAAAATATAGGGCATGCTTAACAATAGCATATTATACCACAGTAAAATTACCTTAACAGTGAATTTAAGGGTACTTTTGCGGTTAGGTTAACCAAAACCAGTAAATATTAAACCTGATTTTGCAAATTATAAGGGGGAATATTCAGGATCTAAACCCCTTAAGCGGGCAGACGCGCGGCAAGTAGAAGCGGAAGCTGTGTTGGTTTTGCGTCCCTTACAAGCAAGTGTGGCTGTGCGCTGACTGATGATGGGCTGATATCGCTGGTTTTTGGATCGTGTCGTTGGATTAGATGGACCCGACACAATAGTATCCGTACGTGTGGTGCCAGAGGGACGATTGCTTAACTGCGAGGTACCAGCGCTTAGAGAACCATGAATAGGGCTAACGATTGGCGTGGAATGAGTTACTACGGCCGTACAATCTTGCTCTAGTGGCAAGGTCTCGTGTGTGTCGTGTCCAGGACTATCCTGACAAATACTATCTATGCCCGACAAGGTATCGGGGGTAGAAAGTGGGAGAGCAGTGGAGGTTGGGGTGGCTGAACCACCCCAGAACGTGACGTTGAGTCATTCAATGAATCATGTGTAGAGAAAGAAGTCAGCAGGGGAGTTCGGCACAAGGATCCTCTGCTACTGTCACTCTCCGGACACGTGCCAGGAAGGGCAAGTAGATTTGCGTGTTGAAAATAGTCATAGGCATTTACGTCTTCTACAAAGGTGATATCGGTAGTAAATGCAGAAGTGCCAGTGTAGGGGTCATTGGCTTTATGCACTCGCCTGTCTTCATGGAAGCCTAGATACACTCGTGGAGCCCCTGTTGGGCTTAGTTCAGTTGAGTTGAGCGGTTACAAGGGTGTAAGAAGATATAGCACAAGCAGCCAAAGCGTTTTAAAGAAGTGGCATTGGCGATTTGTCCTGTTCAAGCCTGTAGAGGGGAGACATAGTTTGGCAGGGGTTTCGTACACAATCTGTTATGAATAACGGTGGCCTGTAAACAGGCATCTGTCCAAAAACATTCAAGCAAGCCAGCAACTTGCAGTTGGGCTCTAGCAACCGTCTTCAAATATAAATTTGCCCTCTCGTTTATCGAGTTCTGTTGCGGGGTGTACGGTGTAGTGACGGCATGGACGGTGACCTGTTCCCTGAGAAAATTTGTAGACGGTTGGACTGATACATAAGTGCGCCATCTGTGACAAGTTTACCGAGAGTAAGTCTAGTCTCAGTTTGACGCCTTTTAATCTCATTTATCAAGGTATCACAGACGTCTGCCTTACTAAGTAGAGGGTGCGTGAAAAATCCCTAGTTCGCCTAATGTCTACAATAACCAGAAGTAGGTGCGAGCCGTCTATTGCAGGGTCTGAATTTATAAGGCACTCATCTGTAGACTAATTTTTCATGAGTGGAATCTGAGTCCTCTGAAGTATGGGAGGATGGCTGCCACGTCTCATCTTTGACATTATACAAATATGGCAAGGGGCGTTAAATTTGCCAGTGAGAGTCTGCGTTTGTAAAGTGCCAGCTTTAACCATGGATTGCAGACATTCTACCGATGTATGCCCCATACGGCGATGGAAGAGGTTAATATCTATGCTGGTATTCAAAGTACGAAAGGCATAATAGGGTAGTGGTGAGGGTAGCCACTGAACATTGAAATGAGTGGACTGACAAGGAGCTAAGTGATCCATGAATAGATTGAATGTTTGTATCAGATTTTAGTGGTGAGTAAGCGCGAGAGGTGGTATGCAAAGAAACCAAGGGGGAAAACGTACCAACAAAGCTTGAACGAATAGGACAGGTATAATTGCAGTTTGACAGGCGAGAATGCTCTGAGAGATCACAAGAGCAAGTTATGTTTGAAGGTCTGGAAGTTTGAGAATAAGGCACAACTTGAGTAATCTCTGGCTCGCTCTGTGGAAAGGGAAGAGAAGATGGTTTAGGGCAACCATAGAGTATGCCAGTTACTCCGTGTGTACGAGCAAAGTGAGTCTCTCTCTCAACACTTTCACCGGAAATGTCGTAGGATTTTTCTATTATCAACTTAATAGAAACTAAATGATTTTTGCGTGGACCAAACATAACCAAGTCTCTAGGCTTATTGCGCCTATTTACATAAACACCATTTGCCCTTAAATTTGTGTTAAGACCCGAATTAAGCAGCATGATGCGGACAGTAACCTTTTAGCTGCAGCTTGTATTTCTACAACATTTTTTAGTACTACCCAGCTTTTAAGTAGTCGGCCCCTTTGGTTGTAGCCTTTGACCCGTCGGTCATCCGCCAAAACACGGTTACTGTAGCATCATTTGCAGCCAAAGCAACGCTTACCCTTGGGCATTTAGATTTATCTATTTTCTTATACGAATGTGAGACTATTATTAAAGAACCTCGCTATCATGGGCGAAGGTTTGGTCGACTTTAAAGGGTTTTAAATTACTTTCACACTGTGGTGAACATGCATTGCATACATACGGTTTTTGATTTTCTACCGCTGAAACTTCTGGGTCGTTTTCAGTTAAAATCAGGGTTAAACCGTAAGCTGTGTGTTGTTGACACAAGAATGGTGCGTTATCTGGGTTAGTGCATTGTTGATCAAGTTCGGGAGATCTTTGTCTTTGCGTTGTTTGCACTAGGTTAGCCTGTGGAGGAGGCAGTTTCACATTACGAGAATTCTGTTGCCTTGACGAATTTATTGAATTTTTTGATCGGTTCCTCGAGTCACTGGTCAGGCAGCTTGGACATTGTCCACTTGAATGGCCAAATCCGAAACAGAATTTGCACCTGGGTCCAGGAGGGTGGTCAGCAGGATCCACTTGGTCACAATTCCTAAAGTCGTGATCTTCACGGCAATAAATACACCAACTTGAACGACGTGGCTTTGTGGTTGTTGCGACCCTTGTAATGGTTTTCTTAAAAAATCACAACAAAAACACATTTACCACCCTCGAAGAACACAAAAAGGTCCTATACTTGAATTTTCGGTGAGTCTCCTTTCACCTTCATCAGAAGTTGTGCATGAAAATAAATTAAAAGTCACATCACAGCACCGATTTTTAAACTCCCGCTAGTCTGTCGAACCACTGATTTGTATGTCACGTGGAATCTGGATCTTCCACTGCTTATCCAGATTGGCTCCAAGCTCTGGCCGAACGAGCTGGTTGATGTTGGTGTAGCTTGGACTTACAAGATTCATCAGTGGCTTGTGGTTTGCTTCGAATCTGTGGATGGCGAGTGATTCTAAAGCTCTTAAGTGACTATCTTCTAGCATGTTTGATTTGAACAGCACTCCTGTTTCAATCCATGCAATTTCGTGCTATCCAAGTACATCTGGGGAAAACAGTCACTTCACAACACGGAAGAACTTCTTGACGTAGTGGACGATCTCAGCCTGACGGTAGACCACCGTCTTGTGTCATTTGATGTGACAGGCCTCTTCCCTAGCCTTCCCCACTTTCTTATTCTTGAGATGTTTGACAAGTCTGCAAGTAAACTAAAAATCAACATGAAAGAAAGAGATCTTGATCGGGAACTTCTCCGGACGGTCTTGTCTACCATCTACGTGACCTTTAAGACCAATACTTTTTGCCAAGACTCAGGAACACCGATGGGCTACTCTTGCTCACCTGTGTTAGCCGAACTGGTCCTTCAATTTCTTGATGAGTACGTGACAAACAAGTTCCCTCAACTCCCTTGCTGGTGCAGGTCGATATTTTGTTGATCTTTCATGCGATCAACGAGTGGCATCCTGCACTGAAGTTTATGGAGGAAGATGAGATTGATGGAAGCCTTCCTTTTCATGATGTGGTACTCACAAGGGAAGAAACACGTATCCACTACGCCCCGTACCAAAAACCGACACACACTGGGAGAATTATACCCTATAAAACTGGACACCCCAGATTTCAACTGCGAGCTCTTGTGGCCAATGAGTTGTGCAGGATTGTTGCACACTCCTCCGTAGCAACCATAGCTGAAAGATACCTTGATGAAGCAAAAACGAAGTTTTTGACGTTAGGCTACCCAGCAAGAATTTTTAATGTTGAACGGAAGAGAGCTAGGAGAAGAGCAAGAGATCGTAGAGAGAAAGAGAAAGAAAAACTTCGAGACTCGACACACAAAGAAAAAGAAAGAGAAAATCGCCTTTTCGATGTCGTCACCTACCTGCCGGGAAGAAGTGAGAGAATAAGGAGTGTCCTACGAAAACAAGCAGTGGACTGTTTCCTTCGTTTTCAACCAAACTTGAAGAAACTACTCCGACCCAAGAGGATACTGAGACCCCACATGTGCCCGATCCACCCTCGCTGCCTCCCCAACCTCCCCCTCCTCCCCATGTTCACACCAGTCACCCGCCACCTACGCACAAGTACGGGACGCGGAGCAAAGACAAGCACGAAGTGAGAACTCCCCCACCTCTTCCCCCCTCCCCCCGATATTGGCACCAACCCAGTCCCCAACATCCACCCGTTCACACAACGAGGAGTGGTCTACAAAGTCCCGTGTAAGACGTGCCAGGCCACCTACATCGGAGAAACCCGTAGACAGCTGTTGGTGAGACTGAACGAACATGCAAATGCAGTTAACAACAACGATAGCAAAAACGGGATTGCTGTGCATTCGAGCATAACAAAGCACGAAATTGCATGGAACGAAACAGAAGTGCTGCTCAAATCAAACATGCTAGAAGATAGACACTTAAGAGCTTTAGAATCATTCGCCATCCACAGATTCGAAGAAACCACAAGCCACTGATGAATCTTGTAAGTCCAAGCTACACCAACATCTACCAGCTCGTTCGGCCAGAGCTTGGAGCCAATCTGGATAAGCAGTGGAAGATCCAGATTCCACGTGACATACAGATCAGTGGTTCGACAGACTAGCGGGAGTTTAAAAATCGGTGCTGTGATGTGACTTTTAATTTATTTTCATGCACAACTTCTGATGAAGGTGAAAGGAGACTCACCGAAAATTCAAGTGTAGGACCTTTTCGTGTTCTTCGAGGGTGGTAAATGTGTTTTTGTTGTGGTTTTTAAGATGCCTTTTAAATACCACTGTGACTACCGGTTGCCGGTGTTTTCGGTTATGGTTTTCTTTATAGAATAGTGTCCTTCGAGGTGAATTAGTCGTGTAGTGGCAATGTCCAGATTTATTGAGGCTGGAATTATAATAAGTCTTGCTGCAAGTCTGGTTTGGGGGGGTCTCCTTGAGTTTCGTTACAAACGTGAGAGCATCCATGTTGGTGAGTAGAGGGTCTGTAGAGACATGCCGCTCGCTCTTTATCTTTGTGGTGGACAGTGGTCATTTTCCCTAGGATGCCGTAATTAAGGCTGTCTACTTGTTCTACTTGGACTTGAGCTAAATCAAGTGGTCTTCCAGAGCGGAAGAATGTTTCTCGGGCCATTGCTAAGCTAGGATGGTTTACACCTGTAATTACACATGTAGCTGCTTGCTGCTCTGTCAGGGGGTAGCCAGTTAGTATTATCTCTTCTATGATTGCACGAGCTCTTCTCGTATAGCTGCTAACGTCTGCAGAAGGTTTCATGGAGATATTCATGAGGTCTTGTAGTCTATGCATCTGATTAAAAGGGTCTACTCATTGGAAATCGGCTGTCAGTCGTTCCCAAACAACTCGAGTTCTCGACGTTATAAAAGGCAGTTGCAAATTGCAGTGACAAAGTCCTCATGATCTTCAGTTTACACTCTACGTTAAGCTGATTTAATGCGGCTGTTTCCTCTGGTGTGGCATGATCGGCGTCAGGGCAATCTTGTTCAAGAACCATCGATAGCCATTTCTTTTCTATAGCGAGGCAGGGGAATATTGCTTTC
>JAHWFP010028599.1:0-11129 GCA_023313725.1 Lithobius niger
GACGACATTCCGAGCCACCACGTCCGCTCCAGATTCCCCACTTATATCTCTTAGATAGTGGCGGATGAACGTATTCTTGTTCTTCCACTTGCAGGCAGCTATAACTTCGTCTAGTGGCGTGCCCTTCCCGTATGCCCATGATGCCGACAGTGCCCTGAGCTCGTGTGCTCTGACTTCTGTCGGTACATCTGCATGTTCTGGGCTAGTCTCATATGCTCTTTGAATAACCTGACAGATCCATCTGCCTAGTTTGAACGGCGTGACAGATTTATTCACCACTTCCCCTGTTGTCTTGTCCATGTCTAGGAAAAGTGGGATTTTTTCCTTAACTAACTGATCTGATACTATCTTTGCAGTCCTTTCGAGGTAATACTTCAGAGCTCTTATGGGGCATTGCAGCTTCTCTTCACTCCCCCTCGGTTTTCCGTGTCCTATTGCGTGTATCACTACTGGCGTGGGCTCCTTGTCCGGCCTCAAGTTCTTTGCTCTGAAGTCCGCTGGGAAAATAAGGGACACCGATGACCAGTCTCTTGCAAATCTGATGTGGCCTTCTCTCCTTGAGAATGCTGCCACTTCGCTCTGTCTCGCAGTGGACGCCAGAGCTACTAGGAAAACCGTCTTTTGAATCAGAATCCTGATTGATGCCAATGCTAGTGGTTCGTAGGGCGGCCGTGCCAAACTGGATAGTACGAGTGGTAGGCTCCATTTTGCGAACAGAGTCCTCGTCCTGGGCCTCGCATTTTCAAACGCCGCGATGAGCTTAGATAACATAGGGTTTGACACCACAGTTGACCTTCCTAAACACGTGAGCACTGAGTTTATGGCCGACCTGTACCCTTTTATTGAGGTAGGTGAAAGTCCCTTTTTAAATAAGTCCTCCAGGAACTGAGTGAGTTCGAATATGGACGGGTCACATGGGTCACATCCTCTGTCCTTTGCCCATGTGAACCATCTTCTCCACTGTCCCTCGTACATGTCCGAAGTTGATTTCCTCACTGACTGCAGGAGTCTGCTCGCTACTTCGTTGGAGAAACCATCTTCTGTCAGGTTTGTCTTCAGAGTCGCCACCCGTGAAGATGTAGCACACCTGGGTTTGGGTGGATCGTCGTTCCCCTGTGCTGTGACAGAAAACTTTCTGTCAATGGCAGCAAAACTGGCTCTTCTATGCTCAGTTCCATCAGGTCCGGAAACCAACTGGCTGCCGGCCAGTATGGCGCTACTAGTATGAAGGACCCGGAGGATTCCCTTATTTTGTTCGCTACTTGCTGTAGTAGGCAGAATGGTGGGAAGGCGTACGCGCTCATCCCTACCCACGATATCGAGAGGGCATCCGTAGCCCAAACTTGTGGGTCCGGAAAAGGGGAGACGTAGTTTTTTAGTTGACTGTTCGCCTTCGTCGCGAACAGGTCCACTACTGGTTTCCCCCATCTCACAAACAGTGTTGCACAAATGTTCGGGTCCAGTTGCCACTCCGTCGTCGGGACTTTGTTCCCTCTGGATAGCTCGTCCGCCCAGACGTTCTGCTTTCCTGCGATATGCCTCGGTATCAGAATTATCGAAAAGAGTGTGCAAACTTCCATGAGTGCTAACGTCTCCTCCATCAGGGCTTTGGAATGGGTCCCTCCCCCGTGTTTTATGTATGCGACCGTGGTGGTGTTGTCGGACATTATGCCCACGTTCTTTCCCCGTAGCCGATCTCTCCAAGTCTCCACCAAAAAAAAAAAAAAAAAAAAAAAAAAAAAAAAAAAAAAAAAAAAAAACCATCCTGTTGAGGAGGCGTCCGTGAAAAGAAGTAGTTCTGCCTCCCTTTCCTTCAGGTGAACACCTTCTTGAAGGTTCTCTGTCTTGCACCACCAGCTCATGTCTGGGAGATTGACCAGTTGTATGGTGTCTGCCCACGACTTCCGTGGATTCCATTCCTCCTTCCGGAACCAGTGTATCGGCTTTACCTTCCACTGGCCCCATGGCACCAATGCTGCGTTGGAATCCAGAATCCCGATCACAGATGCCAAGTCTCTTGCCGAGATTGTTGACATCCGAATCAACCTCTTCACAGAAGTCCGTGTTTTTTCCACTCGTTCTGACGAAGGGCGTACTGTGCAGTCCTTCAAGTTGAAATCCACCCCTAGGAAAGTGAAAACCTGGAGTGGGGTGAACCTCGACTTCTTGCTGTTTACTCCCAAGCCCAGTTCCTTGAACAATTTCAAACACCTGACCAGCTGTTGAAGAAGGGAGGTCCTTGAGAGGTTGCGAAGAAGCCAGTCGTTTAAGTACGCGTGTGCCCGTATTTCCTCTTGATGGAGTAACCCCAAAACCGGCTTCATTATTCTTGTGAAGACTTGGGGTGCCGTCGACAGCCCGAACGGAAGGGTCGTAAACTGATACGATGCGCCCCCATGGTGCAATCTGAACAGGTGCCTGACGTCCATGTGTAGGGGGACATGCAGGTAGGCGTCCTCCAGGTCCACCGACACAGTGTACTCCCCTTCTTGTAGCGCCTCTCGGATCCTTCCGATTGACTCCATCTTGAAGTGTTCTTTGCGTATGTGACCGTTGAGTCTTCTCAGATTGAAGATGAGGCGAGTGCCCCCTTCTTTCTTTGGGATCACCCTCGCCGGGCTCCAAAAACCTTTCGTATTTGGTGGGGCTACCTCCAGGGCTCCTTTCTCCAAAAGCTTCTCTATTTCCGCCTGCAGACCCGGTGTGTCTTCTGTCCTTTGCTGGGGCGCGGATGACAACGCTGGTCTCGAAGAAAAGCGGGGGTAGTAACCGTTCCTCAGTGTCTCTAGGATGAAAAGGTCCGAAGTTATTTGCTCCCAGTTCTCCAAGTGTCTTGACAGTCTTCCCCCCACCTGCCGGTAAATGGGAAAAGACTCCTCCTTCATGTCAATACCTAGGGCCCGTTCGGCGGCCTCGTCCTCTACCTTGACTTCTGCCTCTTTGTAGGCTCCCGCCCCTCCCTCTGGCTTGGGACGGGGCTGTTTCACGAAAGGGCTGTGAATCTTGTTTCCTTTCGCCTCTGCCACCTCCTCTGCCTCTTCCGTCCTGATGTCCCAGTCCCACCCCGTGGCTTGGATAGGTGGGGTATGCTCTCATCATCGGTCTCGCTCTTCCCCTAAATCCTCGCATCGTCGACGTCGGCGGAGGTCTTGTCCTGTCTTTCAGCTCCGGTGCTAGCGTGAGGAGCTTCCCGTTGAATATTTCCGTAGCACCGTGAATCGGGAGTAGTCTAAGCTGGCCTGCGACGTCCGTCGGTATTGCGGAGGCCGACTCAAGAAGCGCCTCCCGCTTTCTGAACACGGTGTTAAGAAGTAGTCGCGAAGACCAATTGAGGCTGTCCTGCTGGAACGAGGATGCACGCTTCATTAAGTGCAGGCATTCTCGAATCGTCTGATTTTCCTTGAGTTCTGGCTTTTCTGTCACTAAGGATTTTATAGCAGCCACTGATGCCGAGTAAGCGAGTTCGGCATGCGAGTTAGCCCTTATGCTGCACCGAAGGAGGGCTTCGTCATTGTCGTGGAGTTGGATTGGCGTCCTTATAAAGGCTGGCGTCTTGATAGTGGAATCCAGTTCTAAGTCCATGCGTTCCGGAAAATACTCCGCCTCTGGGAAGGTCTTATATCTTTTCCGAGGGGGGGCTCCCTTCCCTGTTGCCGTGAAGAACATCTTGGCAAACTTCGGATCATGTGGAGGTAAAGGCTTGGATACGGATATAGGCTGGCCGTCCTTCCTTGTGAGGGACTCGTTGTTCAGTAGCTGCCTGAAAGCAACCGCCGACTGTGGTAAGTGCGCTGGGGCTGCCTTGGCGCTTCCCGCGTTCGCCAGTGTTTCCATTGGTGGGTCCTCTGGGTTTACCTCCGCTGGCACGGCCTGTTTGCAGAACGGCGTTTCCTTTAAATATTTCATAGTAAAACCTGCGAAGGCTTTCCAACTAATAAGCCCCGGTCCTTCTTCGAATGGGTCATCGTGGTCCGTCGATTCTGTTTGTGCCGGTCTCATCTCTGCCTCCTGCCTCCATTGCCGTTCTTGCCACTGTTGTTCGTCCCTAAAACTTCTAACTTCTCCAAAAATGTCGTCCTCGTTAACTTGCACCTTCCTGTTCTTGGCGTGCGATTCTAGCTGCCTCTCATAAACTCTCTTCCTGTCTCGGTACTGTGCTTGGTCCTCGTAATGGCCGCCGTACGATTCGTCGTCATAATCGCCCACTTCGCCATGATCGCCGGTAAAATCATCGTCATAAAAATCATTACCGTGGCGAACCTCTTGTCGAGCGTCCTCCCCGTCACCAGAATGTTCGTAATACGGGTTTACAACTCTCACTGGCGAACCTTGCTGACCTTTAATCATATTCTCGTACCGCGACGGCGATCCTCCTCTAGGCTGCGAATGCCGGCGAACCGGCAAACTGTTCTTCGCTTCGTCTACTCTTGAACTGCGGACTGCCGGCGAACCATGCGGTAGTTGTTCCGGCCCCGCGCTGCGGCGGACCGCCGGCGAACATCCCGCCTGCACGTCCGCCACTATCTGGCTTAGCGAACGCCGGTCCTGATCGCCACTGTTCGCCTCTCCTGCCCTCCCGCTTACCCCTTTCTTGGGTGCGGGTAGGGCGATCTTGCCATTGTGCGACGCACTGCCCTGTCCGCTTACCCTTTTCTCGGGGGCGGACTGGGATGGCATTAGTTTAGAGTGTTTTCCAGCACCTTTCCCTTTTACTGACACCTCTACTTTCTCGCGATTCTTACTTGGAGCGGCGTCGGTCCTGTTCCGTTCCTTCTGAGTGTGCGCCGACCTTTTTCCCTCGTCCGCCTTGTTTGGTTTTGGCACCTTTTCACGGATCGCCGGCGAACCCTTTGTATTATCCGGCGGCGAACCCTTTGTCTTTGGCTGCCCACCTAAACCTTCTACTGGCGCACTAATCACTGAAAGATCGTTGTTTAACGTCACGACGTTCTCTCCACGCAGCACTACACTATTCTGCAACGAAGGATTACTGTTTATTAAACTGTTCACGCTGGCAATTAGTCCCGAAATTTGGCTTTGGAACGACTGCTGCATCTCACCTAACTTTGCGTCTACGTGCTCGATCACCTTCGAACTCACGTTGTTTTCCATCCTGTCGGATAGCGATTCTACCACATTAATGGCCGTTTCCCTGGCCGCAGTCACCACTGAGCCCAGTGATCTCTCCGGATATATGGATTTTTCGTTCGGTTCGAAGCCCTCAAAGTCCGGAGTCGAACTCGATTCTAAGCTGGCAAGTTCTTGAAGGAAAATAGGAGCGTCCGGGTCCTTGCTCATGCCTGCCAAACGTTCGTCAATGCTCGTCTTCGACTTTCCTGCCTTTCTTTTCAACTGGGCCTTCTTTTGGTCTGAATGCTTCCAGGTGTACAGAATCTTTTTCACTGTATCGGCTTTGTGTAGCTCACAAATCTCGCATAAGTTATCCACAAAATTGCACTGCCTACATCTCCTGCAGAGTGGGTGCAAATCCTTTGGAGTCTTTTGGCACGTGCACGATGGGAATTCCCCGTCTTTCAAAAGTTCGTTCACATTGTCCACCTCCTCATTCCCTGTCTCGATCACTTCTTTTACACTTTCCGCCATAGTTTGATTGGAAAAACTGGCACGCTCGTCCTACCACGATGCGTGCTCAAAAGCGAATGGGGTTTTCCCCACGGGAGGCAGGCGGCTGCAGCAGGTATGACTGCGCAGCGCGCCTGGCGGAGAAAACGGGCAACTGGTGTTGAATTCAAAATTTAAGGGAAATTTTAGTTTGAGCATGGGAAAAGCCAAATTTAGCGAATTTAGCATGAGTACTGAAGGTAAGTAATTTGCAGATAGTAAGAAACACCACATCAAAAACAGTAAATGGCATTGCATCGCACCAAGCATCAACGCAACATTCTATTAAATGGAACAAAGCAACCATTCTCATCAATTCAAGCTCAGCAAAAGACAACCATTTCAGAGCGTTTGAATCAATTTCCACCCAACAGCTGAAAACCATTAACGTCCCACTGATGAATATACAACCCCCAGCATGATCCAATATTGATCACTGATCCACCGCAAAGTACAACTACTAGTCAGGAAGTGGAGAGAATCACAGGCTCTGCTCCCACCCTAACTCATAGAAATCAGTGGCTACAGCCAGCAAATTTAAATTCGTTAACATTGAGCAAGACGCCAAGGAATGTAGTTTGCCAAAATAGTTCAAATCTTTTGAGCCTGATGACGACAAACGAAGTAACATCCATTTGATGTTTTTCGAAAATATGCAAGATTGAACTTTCTTTTTGCTAAAAACTTTCAGTTTAACGTTATATATTTTTGAAATACCGTGGGTCTCAGTGAAGGATTGTGACAGTTTCTCGGCTTCTTGGAAATATAGTGTTGGTCGTAGAGGATACGAGCTGCACATGAGAGTGCTCCAGAACGATCTCCACTTGTGGTTGTGTAAGCGGCTCCTTGTCTCCAGTGGCACGTGATGAATTGAAGTGTGGATTTTTGGTACGACAATGGAGGTTGGTTTGGCTTCGTTTCCCAGGAGTACTTGCAAATTTGACAATGGATGTATCTGATCAAATTTAAAGTGCGTGTCTGGGAGAGTGGCAAGCGCAGGTCAGTTGACTTCCAGCAGAAACCGCATTGCATATAAATTGTAGAGAATTATTGGGTGTGTTGAAAGCTATGACGGCTTTTTTTTTATTTGATGGCATCATTCATCTTAGTAAGGTTGGACAGCCTGAAGGTAGTCCTTTACGATAATAGGCAGGGTGGCACAAATTCTCAGGAACTTACTCTATTGGTATGAATCCTGGGCGCTGCAAGATTCTTGAAGTAGTGAGGTTAAAGCGACATTCTTGCCTGGGACGCTGAATGAGGCACCTGATCGCCGGTATTGTGCGTTTTGGACCATTTGGATTTTGACTTGAATCGGAAGATCAGTTTGTGTGTATGTTGGCTTCTGGGAAGCCCAGATTTCAAATCTCTGCATCAATATAGGTCTGTTTGGTTCAGCTACTGTGATTTGTAAGTGTAGAGTTTCTATTCTAGTGATGGATTTTCTTTTTCCTAGAGGCCTTGGAAGGCATGGATTTTCCTCCTTACCACGAACAGGATAGGTCCGTTTGGATAAGGGGTAGTGGGTGATGGTTGTGACACTGTTGTTGGAATTGGGAGCATGATTTAAGATGTTAGTGGCAATGGTTTGTGTAGTTCTGTTGATGCTGCCCATACCAGGGAATTTGCTTCGAGATCCTTATGACCACAAGCCAGTTGTGAACAGGGCTCTCCTCGTTTGGACTAAGTGAAGTTGTCGGCTCTCATGCTGCCCTACAGCGTTGCATGACGAAGATTTGTTACCAAACAGGCTGCTGGGCAATTGATAATTCTAGCCTGGTACTTCCTTGCAGGAGACGAACCTGTACAACGTTAACCCTTTGTTTCCCATTGGTACTTCCGGTGTGTTCAGAATTTTTTTTTTTTTTGGGTGTATTAGGCACTAAAAGACCCCCCTAAAAAGATTTTTATAATTTTTTTTTTATAAAAAAAAATAGAGCATGTCTACATATGTAAACATTGAGCATATGAGGATATCCCAAGGAAAAATAAAATTTGCTTCTTTACCTGCCTGTCCACGTTATACTGTGCTTAAAAAACACCATGATAGTTTCTAAAGCATCAGGTAACATAAACTTTGTATTTAGAACACTGAAAACACATTTTAGTTTTACTTAGTAGGTCATTTGTGGCATTTTCTCCAGTATTTCCAACTGGAATATTCTTGCATTTATCAGTGTAGTTGATTACTTTGAATTGAAATTCTATCATCTACAATATATTTGCCATCATTATCTACCACGTCTTCATCCATTACTTAGTTATTCTCACTGTTATAAGCCAATTATTATTAGCCAATTTTTCCCATAGATGCCCATTGTCTACATTTGTAGACAAGACGTATGAACCACGAATGCCCAATGTCTACATTAGCAGACAGAAGGTTTTACAATATGTTATAACTACTAAATCTAAATAAAAGCTGCTGAAAACTTTGTGTCCACATGCTTTGATCATTTTTAAAGCTAAACATCACCAACAATGCCTTTACAACTTAAAATTAATATTGTACATTATATGATAAGTTGTGAACGCCTGCATACATGGGTATGATTTTGCAGGTTGCCTGTATTTGGCCTCTTTGTTTCCATTCTTAGAGAGGTGCTGCCCTCTAGTGGAAATTTTTAGAAGTTAATTTGTCTCCATATGTGTCGGTTGGGCCAATGAGGGTGGCTGTGTATGCAATATAGGACTCAGGAAAAAATAGAGAAAAATGTCTACTTTTGTAGACGGTAGGAAACAAAGGGTTAATGACCGTCCACACCTTTCTGGGCTGTGAAAGTTTGGAAAGTGAGAGTGGAGTGCGGCAGCAGGGAGAAGGTAAAAATAGGGAAAATAAGGTTCAGGCCCTGCTATTTACACCACCAGGCCCTGCTATTTATAACAGGGTTAAATAAATAGGGAAAATTTTGGATAACAGTTATGGGTAAACTGAGAACTTTTTAAAAGTAATGCTTTTAGCCTCAAATTTCTTGTTGAACCTTACTTTATGTGGAAGCATTTGAAAAATTGCAAAAATTCCGAATACTCATGGAATTGCACAAATCTGGAGTTAATTTTTGGTGTTTTTCAGCATTTAGGTGGTTGTAAAGCCTGATGTAAACCGAAATTCCAACTTTAGTGTGATTCTTACATAAATGAACACAAACCATGTAATAAAAAAAGTAACATTTTTTTCTTTATTTTGAAAAGCTTTACCAAAATAAAACTTTTTTGCCTCGGGTATAACATTTGTCGTGGAAAATTTCAATTTAGCCACATACAATTGTATAGCTGAACGACCACGGAAAGTCACGTACCCCGTTAGTGTCTGACTCACCTATCAGCATCCGATGGATTTGTTTATTTGCTGATTGTTTGGATTATGGGTATTTACTCCAAATAGAGCGCATATTATTGGAACAATGCTATTACATCGGCCATGTGTGTTCAGTATGAGCTTCACCCAGTAAAACTGTTTTGCAGGAGATTTCATTGTATATGTTATACAAAGTTTCACATTTAAATCTGATCTGCAGAACTGTTGTGATCAGTTCATTGCTAGTTGCACAGTGGTGCTCCTTTCTCGCTCCCAGGATTGGCAACCGACAAGCGTTAATGCTTTTTGAAATATTCATAAGTTAATGTACCAGACATTTAGTTTAGGTTAAATTGGGGTATGTAAGCCAAGATATTGGTTTCGTGTACAGGAAGTTCGCCCAAAGGTGTGCTGATATTACTCTACTCCCATGTTCGGGAATGCTTTAATGAAGGAGATTACTTTTCCTGGAGACCGTGTACCTTGACTCATCTGCTATTCACTGCCTCAGTTTTGCTGGTGTTGAAACAAGCATAAATTTCTTGCAAGGTTGCTAAAAACTGATAGGACAAAAATGTAACAAACATTTAATAAAGGAAGTGCCGTAAGTCAAACAAGCTTCAGTTGCTAATTAAACTTAGCTTGTCCTATTTTCTTTGTATTTAGTAAGTTTTAAAATTAATTCCTTCATAGCAAATTTAATGTGATGTGATCAACCATCGGTAATGGGGACACGTTTTTTGTTTTTTCCTCCTATCGGCATTGGTCCATCAGAAAACATCATTTGTCGGTTGGACATCCATTGAGCAGTCGGTTAGTTAGAACTTATTCAAGTTCACTACTGTTGTAAAATATTCTTAACCCTTTAAGGACTACGTTTGCGCTGAGGTCTCGTAACGAACTTGTAGGAATAAATTCATAGCGTCTCACCCACTTGAAGTAAGGGAATGAAACCTGTGTCATTTTTTTCTTTAATGATCGGGCCTTCATATCACATTTTTAGTTTCACTGTAATTGGCTGGAGCTTTTCAATCTGACCAGTAGAAGAGCTGTAAACAATGATTATACAGCGGGCGCATTTGGGCGCACCATTAAAATTGGAGTTTAAAATTTCATGTAATGAGAAGAGTAAATAGCTTCTCCACTGATTCATTGGGTTGAACATTGTTTAGAACATTCTTCCAACTTGGGAGTATATTTATTTTTTCCTTATGCAATATGTTTGTTTGTTTTAGAATGAATCAAGTTCTGGTTCTCCTACTCAGACATTCCAGAGCCCAGCTGATCTTTATGTTCACTTTGCCACTTTGGTTCAAAAGCCTCCCAAGTCCATTCTGAAAAAGTCTTCCACTTCCCGAGGCCCAGATCCAGAAACTCAACCCTCTCCTCAGCTTGCCAGCCGAGGGATAGCAGTACGCAGCTCCACGGAGCCAGATGTTGTTCACTCTGCAACAGACTTGCCCACAACTTCAGCAGTTAATACGGTAAGATCTGGAATTTTAAGCACAACCAAACCCTATCGAGCGTAATTATGTGTAGGTGATTGTGATCAGTAGTGTGCACATACCCCTGGAGGGCAAAGGCATATTTTAGCGAAAAGGCACAGGAAGTTTTAGTAGACATTTTTTCTGGATTTTTTTTTTTTTTTTTGCTGTCTTATTACCCTTTTTAGCCCTTTAGGCCTTTCCTCAGGCATCGCTGCACCAGGAAATGTTGGCACAAAATGGCTAAATTTTGTTTCTATTGCTTATACGAAATGTAAATGACCTTTAAATTTAGCATTTTTATTCTCAAATGCTTTTATCCCTAGAGATTAATTGATTTTAAGCAATCACCAACTCCCTAACCCCGAAGTGCAGTCTTGTGCTTCCCTCCTAATTAGTGGTATATAAATGAAACGTACCAAAGATAGCCATCTTTTATTCCTATAAATATGCCAACCAGATGGTGACTCAAGAGGGGCGGTAGGGTGAGTAGAGGTAATGGATATTTTCGTTTAAGCATTAGAAACATCAAAATACCAGTATTACCTGGTTGATTTTGGTTTCTATTGCCTCCTGAGAAGAGAAATGCTTTAAATTGCCTTTTTTAAAGCATTTCTCTTCTCCAAATGCTGTTTAATCTAGGGAACTTAAATCAAAGATATCCTTCCGCGTCGCTATCTACTGCGCAGCCTCCTCGTATATAAACCGAAGCGGAGCAGTAGGAC
>JAHWFP010028601.1:1214-25395 GCA_023313725.1 Lithobius niger
AGACCCTTCCTTCAAATAGGACTAAGTACCAAAATTGGTGAACCCCCATCATGTTGATATCAAGTAAAAGGTGTTGGTCCACAGATTATTAATAAAGTACAACATTTGACCTTCGACCTCATTTGACCCAAATAAAAGTCAAAAAGGTAAAAAATTAAAAATTTTTCCACGACTCTGTCTAAATTATTAAATTTTTATGGTATCTTGTCATGTTTGGTATCAAACGGATGGTGTTGATCCGCAGACCATTAATTAATTATAATATTTGACCTTTGGCCCCATTTGACCTTAATACAGGTAAATAGAAGGCCACACATTTAAGTTTTTGTCCCTAATTTAACAAAACTAGTGAATATTTACTATGCAATCTTGTATAGTATCAAATGAAAGCTGTTGACCTGTGGATCATTATAAACTGGTCTTTGACCTCATTTGACCCACTTTACTAACGACTTTTAAACATTCACTATGAATCACGTATCATGTATAGGTAATAGCAAAACAGTCATTGGCTTATATATACCAGCAAAGCAATTGTAGATGCATAGATGCGATTTGCAAGATGTTTTATTACGACCAGAAGAGCTATACAGCTTAATGGCAGTTCTTCAACAGTAGGATCGTATATTGAAAACAGTGGTATTGACAACAGTTTGGCAGAGGTAGAATGATATAGTCACCGGACAGTACAACAAAATATTGCAAGGAAACCACGTCAGAAGAGCTATCCAAGTTCATCTAACCGTATTAGAGGTTCTCTCTACATGTTCTGTTTCGTGCATTTTCGAAAAAGTATCCATCTATCAAAGCATGTATTGAAGATAAAGCTGTTCGTTTAAATAAGGCATGTGCGGAAAGAGATGTGAAAAACATTCCACTTATTTACAAAGAAGTGTCCAACATTTTAAAGACAAAATATGTGATTAAAGATTTTTAAGAATTTGAAGCTGCTGATGCCACTAATCCTATCTCAGTTGCAGTTTTGCAGTACAGGCAGATGGTGGTTGATCTTTGGGATTTTACTAGAAGTGTGCGATCTGGGATTTGCACCTTACTTCTCTTAAGGAACTGGCAAAGTATTTCTTTGCCCATGACAAGCGAAACTATGCAAGAATCCTTGCAATTTATTTAGGTAAGATGAATAGGGTAGGGTTACTGAATGTAAACTTCGGACCCAAGGAGCCTCGGTCCAAAGCAAGTAGAAGGACCGCATCCCCGGAGCGGGAGGGCCTAACAGAGCAGGGGATAAAGATGATGCCAGGGGAATCAGTGGGTCCTCAGGCGGGATGACAGGCGGATCTGTAGGCGGAGTGGAAGCTGGACTTGTATGGGAGAGTAAACAGTACGCAGTACAACCGCACAGGGTGGTGGCAGAGAAGAAAGAGTCGACCGACCGGACTGCATCGTCCGATGCGGAGGGATATCTTGGCTTACCTTTAAACCAAACAGCATTCAAAGCCGACAGTGCTTGAAGAAAAAGAATGCTAAAGGACAGGCAAGGATAGGAGCGACGAAATGTTCCTTCTAGGCAGCCAACATAACAACCGGAACAGTAGTTTTCCAAATCCAAAGAGGCTGTGCAGATCAATGCGCAGCGAACAGCAAAATGGGCACAGTGCGCAGCTGTTTGATCCGTAGAGCAGACAGCATCCGTGTTGAAGGGGGTCGTATCCTACCGGCAATCGTCCTATGGCTACCGAAATGCCCCCCCCCCTCCCCCTTGCGCAGCAAGGACAGGGAGGAAACGAGGAGGGATTGACGAACGTCAGTTTAACCAGGAATGCGGACCGGCCGCAAAATCCTTGTGAGATGCGATGCGGCCCAAACCCAAGCGGCTGAGCGATGTGACCAAATTCAAAGAGGCTGCGCAGCACCAATGCGCAGCGGGCAGCAACGCTGGCACGGCACGTAGCTGTTGATCCGCGGAGTAGACAATATCCATGGTGAAGGAAGTCGTGTCCGTCTGGCAACCGTGGTTATCGAGATAGTTCTCCCCTCCCTCCTCTTGCATAGCTAGGATAGGGAGGAGAACGAGGAGGGAGCGAGGAACGTGCATCAAGTCTGGACTATGGGCTGGTTGCAAAACCGAATCGTCGATTGGGATGCGGCCCAGACCCAAGCACAAAGCAGGAACGCCGGTATGGCTTCATAGCTGTTGAGCCGCGGAGCAGACAGCAGCCCGGGCGGTGATCCACCCCCTCCTCCCCTCCGTTCCTCTTGCCCATGAAGGCGGTTAGGAGGAAGGAAGGGTGAACACGGCTCGTGAATCCGCCCCGGACAGCGGACCGGTCGCACGACGGAATTGCAGGGCAGGCAAGTCGCAGTGTTTGTGAGACTGCCAACTGCAGCGTCCGCTGGTCTTGCAGGGAGGCTGCCGAGTCAGGAAGCGGCGGAACGGGCGGATCGAGGCCGAAGCGGATCGCTGAATGGAACTGCGGCCGAACGGACCGGACTCGTTCCTGCCACATAACGGACGACAGAGGGGCCATCCCAGCCAAGTAACCCTGGGCACAACCTCACCATCAATAGACGGTGAGGGGCACAGGAACCGGGACCAGAATGGATGGCCCAATCATCTTCTGGGGAGCTTGCTGGAAGAGCAGCCACGTCGTGTCGCAAAGAAAAAGAGATGAGAAATAGTTCCGCGCCATCGCTTATATATGGAGGATTGCGTCTGCGCACGCGCAGTGGATTCACTATGGGACTGGCAGGGAAGCCAACTTTTTTTCTCTGGAAGAAGCAATGAGAATCCATGAGAGTGCTTAAATGAAAAACAGGTATGGAGATTTTCGTGGCAACAAAAAATGTATTTTCACGTGGCTATTTTTTTTTGGCATTCCAGTTAATTATTTTCCATTTTTCGCATCCCCACTTTTGGACACTGTGCAATACGATGCATGCGACTTCATGTTAATGCACATCACTTGCCGGCTTCAAAACGAAGAATTTTTTCTGGTTCCACAGCTTTTGGTTTCAAGGTTGGAATCAACAGTAGTAGGGGAAAAAGAACAACCCATTTTGAGCAACTCATCAGGAAAACCCCTGCAGATGGGTCCCCTTACCATACTCCTACTTGAGGTTTTTTTTTACAGCGGTATTGCTGGTTTGTTCACCCGTGTGGGTATTTTTACGTGGAGGGGATACGATCGTGTAACTTTGTAGCGCATGGGTTGACCTGGGACTGGTTTAGCGAGCGGTGGGTATAAAAGGCGCAGATAATTCCGTATATCTTTATATCAGCCCTGGCTGCCAAGTACAACGTGGTTTCGAGGTTCCAGTGAAAGAAATGCAAGGTGGAGTTTTTATCGCGAGAAGAAGTGGAAAATCATTTGCAGAAGCCTTGCGTGGTAAACTTTACTTGTCTCGAATACGGAGGGCTCGTTTCTTCCTAAGATGAATTTTTGGCGCACTACGACCGATGTGATGGAAAAATAATTACGGCCGAAGAAAAAATCAAATTTGGGGGTGTATATTACTGCGAAGCTTGTTGGAAGTATTTTCCCGACCTGGAACAAGCTGTAGTTCATACCAAGATTAAACATTCGTCTAATTTTCTTCCGATGAACGAAGAGACGGATTTCGACATCAGAATATAAAAAAAAAAGAACCAACGATGATTGACGAAGAAGAAAAAGAACATTTTGCCAGCCCTCAGCCTGGCCTGCTAAAAATGTTTTTTTTTGCCTAAAACATACTTAACCTGATAATTTTTGCATTACATTGTCCTCAATGGAATGTTTCCCTGGAGATTTTTCGGTTGCGTCTAATCGCCTGCTTGCATGCTTCCACTGCGCCTGCGCAGTCCTCCTCTATATAAAGCGGCATCATGGCCGATGTCGGCATTCATTTTTCTCTCAATCTGTCAGGAGGTGACTCGAGAGGGGAGGTAGAGCGGGCCTTTGGTTAAGTATGTTTTAGGCAAAAAGAAACCATTTTTTGCTGGCCAGGCTGAGGGCCGGCAAAATGTTTTCTTATTTGCCAAAACATATTAACCTGATAATTGCATTATCAGCTGGCCTCGTCAAAAGTGGTGGCGGGCACCGATCTGACGGGGCGCCCCGGGATGCAAGCAGGCTTCCCCCAAACAATTTTGAAAATTTCGCACTTTTTTCAGAACATGTGGTGATGAAACAGGAATTTGGGTCTCTTTCGAAGGGTTTGGTGGCCCTGAAAAGGACCGTTGTTTTATGGGTTCTTGCTTCCTTCAATGGATGGCTTGCTTCTTTCTATGGATGGTTGCTTCCTTTTATGGGTGACTTGCTTCCATCTGTGATGTCTTGCTTCAGCTTCGTTCTAATTGTGCTTAAGAGGGCTTGACTACAGTTCTGGCTGCGACAATAGGTCCCAGTAGGTGTAGTCCTTCTTCTTCTCTTGACATGTTCCTCAGGTAGTGGGAGGTAAATGTCGTGGAATGTCGCCAGGAAGCTGCCTGTAGAATCTGTTCTAGTGGGACGGCGTTATGGTGTGCCCATGACGTGGAAATTGCTCTGACCTCGTGTGCTGTTGCTCTTTCCCTACTCAGGTTTGCCTTGTCGTAAGCAGCGTCGATGGTTTTCTTGATCAAGCGGGAGTTCATTGCTGACGAAGTTTCACCTGTTTGGAGATCTACTGGGAGGAAGAGTTGGTTTCTGCCTCTGCGGATGTCTTCATGTTGGGTGCGAGTGAGGTAGAAGCGGAGTGCACGGATTGGGCACAGTAATCGTTCAGGTTCGTCTCCTGTTAAATTGGAGAGGGCTGGGAATGTGATGGGTTTTGGTGGTTCTGATGGTTTTTGAGTTTTTGCTCGGAAACCTGCTCTGTAGTTTGTTCCACATTATGTTTGCAAAAAACTGATTGTATGACGCTCCGTTTCCTTGCACTACGAGTGCAAAAACATTGGATATCACACTTGTAGATGCTACACAGTTACTGTTAGAATCTACGAGTGGGATATTTACGTGTTTTTTGCACTCGTAGTGCAAGGAAACATTGTGTCAAACAGTCAGTTTTCTGCAAACATAATGTGGAACAGACTACAGGGTGGAGTGTAACAGACGTGAAGTTTGGTCCAAAAATGCAGAAAGCGATCTGCGGAAAGTGCTTGGATTTCAGAACAGCGGGAGCTTGCTGCGGGGGTGAACAGGAAGACGGTTTTCCTGGTTAGGAGGTGCAGAGAACAGTCTTGTATTGGTTCACAGAGGGCTTCGATTTAGGGATTGGAGCACGATTGATAAATCCCAGTCGGTGACGAGTCTTCTTGTCGAAAGGCGGTCATTTTCGAATGAACGGAGAAGTGATGAGATCCGATAGTCGTCGAGGAGGTTGGTTTTGTCTGCTGCTTTGAAGACCGAGTTTAGGGCTAAACGGTAGGCCAGGATCGTTAAGCCTTTGAGTTTTCCGATGTCGAACAGGTCAGTGAAGAATCTTAGTAATTCTGGCAGAGAGGGATTGATTGGATTAATTTCCCTTTCGTGACACCAATGAAACCATTTGGACCAGTGACTGTCGTACATTTTGTTGGTTGAGTTTCTTGTGGCTTTTGAGGCAATTCGGAAGGCATCATCTTTATGAATTCCTGCCTTTTTGAGGAGTTTAATGATAGTAGCCACGCGTGAAGGTTTAGGTTTGCCAGTTTTGGGTGTAGTTTCTTGCCCTTTTGTTGTGACAGAAGATCCGGCAGGAGAGGAAGGCTTCTTGGAGAGTCGACTAGTAGAGACAGAACCATGCTGTTGACGGCCAAAGGGGGGCTATGAGAAGGAATAGGCTTTGGCTTTCCTCGGATTTTTGTAGAACTTGTGGAAGGAGTTTGAATGGTGGGAATAGGTAGGCGTATAGGTTGTGCCATGGGTATGTCAGTGCGTTGATTGCTATTGGTTGATCGTCCGGCATCGAGCTGATGTAATAGGGAAGTCTGGCATTGTACTTCGTGGCGAACAGGTCTAACATGGGTGTTCCCCATGTCATGAAGAGATATTCGCAGATGGATTTCTTGAGGCACCATTCTCCTGTTGGGGGTGAGGGGCGAGATAGCGAGTCTGCAATGGCGTTCTTGTTCCCTGGAATGTGAAGGGGAAGCAGAGTGATGTTGTTCGTGATGCAAAGGTTGAGGAGCTCGGAGGTCAGGTTGTGGAGCAGTCTGGATTTGGTTCCTCCTTCTTTCCGTATGTGGTGTTGTCTGCTTGGACTTGGATGACTTGGTTTCTGATGAGTGGGAGGAAATGTTGCAGTGCCAGGTGGATTGCTCGTAGTTCGAGGAAGTTTATGTGATGACCTTTGTCTTCCTTCCAGGGGCCTGAGATTTCCAGGTTGTTCATGTGGGCTCCCCAGCCGTGGTTTGATGCATCGGTGAAGATGAGTTGGTTGGGGGTTGGTTCGTGAAGTGGTGTTGACCTGGTTTGTCACATCTGACCACTAGAGGAGGCTGTCTTGAGGGAAGTCTTCGTGAAAGGGAACCTGTTGGTCTGGGTTGAGGAATGGACTTGACCAGTGGTCGATTCGATGGTGGTGGAAGGGTCTTGTCATCCAACGGCCGTAAGGAATCAGGTTCGCCATTTTCCCGATGAGAGAATTTAATTCCCGAAGGGAAAAGGTCGTCTGGTGTTGAAAGCAACAGATGTGATGAAGGAGGTCTTGTTCTCTTTCGAGAGATGGAGAAATTGTTGCTGATGACAGATTGAACGAGGTGCCTAGGAAAGTGAAAAGTCTTTGTGGGATGAGGCGTGATTTGAAATGGTTTACGCCGAAACCCAATTTGTTCAGAAGGAGAATTGTTTCGTCCCTGTGCTGTTCGAGGCGGGTGGGATCCTGGTCGTAGAGAGCCCAGTCGTCGAGGTATGCGCTTGCCTGGATTTGGTTCTGGTGTAGGTGGCCGAGAATTGGTTTTAAAACCATGGTGAAAATCCTTGGTGCAGCGTTCAAACCGAAGGGTAGACAGCGGAATTCGAATACCTGGTTGTCGTAGATGAAGCGGAAGTATTTTGTTGAGGATGGGTGGAGAGGTACGTGTAGGTAAGCATCCTCTAGGTATAGGGAGACAGTCCAGTCATGTTGTTTGAAGGATTGGCGGATGGTCTCCAGTGTTTCCGTTTTGGAATGTGGACTGTCGATGAATTGGTTCAGTGGTTTCATGTTGAAAATGAGCCGTAGGCCTCCTGTTTTCTTTGGCCGGGTGAAGATGGTTCTGTAGAAGCCCGGTCCTGGCTTGTGGCATTGGACGATCGCCCCTTTCGCGACAAGGAGATTGATTTCGGCCGAAAGGGGAGCTGAGACAGGTGACGTGAAGCTCCATGGTGGGGAATTTGCAAGAGGAGGTGGTGAAAGGAATGTTGGACGAAAGCCTTTTTTGATTATTGAAAGGATTTCGGAGTTGTGGGTTATTTTCTTCCATGCCGGGTAAAAGTGGCGAAGCCTTGCACCGACCGGGAGACGGGAGAGCTTGAGGTAGTCATAGTTTGCAGTGGGAGCTGCGGCCGCCGGGAGATGAGTAACGGCTGCGGCGGTCGGGAGTTGCGGTTCGCTTCTGCTGTGATCGCTGGTTGTTGCGGGGGCGTCCGCGTTGTTCAAGCCGAAAGGGCCGGTTCTTTTGGTTGTTTGGGTAGTCATTACAGGGTGACTTTGAAGGGTTGGATGGTTTGTTCCAATCTTCTGATGGAGTCCGGTGTCTGGACTTGTTGGCACGAAAGGAAGACTTGTCTTGACGAAAAGGCTTAGGCTTTCGTGAAATGTCGAGGTGGGGTGCCAGAGAAGGGATCAGCCCCCGGAAAAGGGTGTCCGACTCGTGAAGTGGCTGGTTCCGGAGGCGGTGTCTGGTTGATTCGTTTAAATTGTTGGTCGTTTTAAGGGTGGCTTCTCGTAACAGGAGAGTGTTGTTGAATAAGGCTCGAGTAGCCCAGTTAAGTGAATGATATGTGGCGAAGCTTGCTTTCTGAAAGAGCTGTGTGGTGAGAGATGAGAGGTTGCGGATCTCTTCTGCGCTGGCATCATCGGTGAGCTTTTCGCATAAGGCGTTGACTGCTGTGTTCAATACGCCAGCTTGTGGGCGGCACGAAGGCTCATGCGTAGGCACTTGTCGTTGTCGAAAAGGAAGAAGGAGGGCACCTCGACGCATTTTGGAATGGAGAGAGCGGAGCCGAAATCTAACTTGAGTAGAGAAATTCACACTCCGGGTAGGTGTCAAAATTTCTTGGGTTTGTTGAACCATCGCCAAAGGTCCGGAAGAAACTTGTTTCGCGGCCGGAGCGTGGTACAGGAGGATCAGTATCTAGTTGTAGAGGTTCGCCTTTGCCCAACAGGAAGCCGCCGTTCCGGAGAAGGCAGGTGAGAAGCGTCGTCGATTGTCCTAGAAGGCTGCGTGGCTTGGCGTCTTTGTCGCGAAGGGCAAAACCAAAGCCTGGCTTAAGACCACGGTTGATAACAGGAGCGTCCGACTGTGATGGTTTGTACAGGAAGCAGTCTGGTACTGTTTCTTCCACTGTCATGAGTACAGAAGCCAGGGGAATGGTAGGGTCTTCCGTGTTGTCATCGGTGAACTGGATGTGCTTGGCGGGAGTAGACGGAGTTGTGACTTCCTTTGTCGTGAAAGCAGGATTCGCGAATGATGGTGGCGCCCCAAGTCTACGTTGCTTGGCTCCAGGTGGCAGGGTGGGCGACTGGTGTTTTCGGCTATCGTGGCTTGTCGATGAAGCAACCCAGTCACGAGTGTCAGCTCTTTTCGCCGATGAGGTGCAAGAAGGAGGCGGCATAGGATGAGATCTTGCTTGCTGGCGGAATATCGAGTCGACAAGGATGTGAGCTTCGCTGCGAGTCACACTATAGACACGGCGAGACGACTTCGATGAAAGGCCGATGGGGGAGTTGGCGTTGGAGATACCCCGGAGAGACGAAGCGTCGTGTAACTTCCTTTTTGGATCCCGGAAGAGGGCCTTGGCTTGTTAGAGGTCTTCTTCGAGGGCTGCGATGTCGGGCGGGGGTGGAGTGCGTTGTCCGTCTTGGAGCGGCGAGTCATCTTCTTCATTCGCGATATAACCGTCCCGGTCGTGACCGGGTGGCCAGTGGTCGCGAGGGAGAGGCGGGAGAGCAGGTTGAAGCGTAGCATCAGAAGCCAGAGCCGGGGCCGAAAGGGCGTCATGGGCAGCTGAGTCTTCGGTCGTAGCCATGCTTGTCGCGAAAGCGAAGGTCCAAATTCCAGAGATCGACGTGGTGCGTAGAACCTCGTGGAGGAAAATGAATGCTGACATCGGCCATGATGCCGCTTTATGTAGGAGCATGCAAGCAGGCAGGCGGTTAGCCGCAAACGAAAACCCTCCACGGAAACATTCCATTGAGGACAATGTAATGCAAAAATTATCAGGTTAATATGTTTTGGCAAATAAGAAACATGATTTTTCCAACGTCTGACAATGAGATTTTCTTGTGTCAGTACTGCGAAAAGACGTTCAGGAACAATACATATTACAAACAAAAACGTCAAGTGTGCCGTACAAAAGGGGGTTATGTGATTGAATTTTCACTTGTTAAAATGAACACGGATAAAAATTGATGATTTTTAATTGAAATAATAAAATGTACAATTGAGAAAATTCCATCTGTTTAGGTGCTGTTGTGCTTTACGTTTTAAATATATGATTGGTAAAGAACAACAGCACCTAAACAGATGGAATTTTCTCAATTGTACATTTTATTATTTCCATTAAAAATCATCAATTTTTATCCGTGTTCATTTTAACAAGTGAAACTTCAATTATATAACCCCCTTTTTTTTTTACGGCACACTTGGCGTTTTTGTTTGTAACCCGTGTACCTTTTTTACAGCTATGGCGTCGCGCTACAAAGCTTTATGCATGCAGTCGATTGTTGCTGGCCACTTTGAAACAATTCAGCTCAGCTCTGAAAGCCTGCATCTGTGAAATAAATACGCCATTCTATCGTTTCTAGCTGCCAATTTCGAGGTAGCTTAGTTTGGTTTAAATCTATATCGTTTAGCTGAAACACGGATTCTTTCACATGTATTTATTGAGAGCTGTGGCCAAAAGCCGTACGCCCTGCTTCGAAGGGTCAAATGGTTTTAGCGAGCGTTAACCGCACCCGGTCATCTGCCCGATGAAGCCCTAAGGCCCTATGTCTGCAACGCCCGGAATGGATTCTCAGGAGGTCACCCACCCAAGTACCAATCGGAGCCAATGCTGCTTGATGCCCTGCTTCATTTCGCCTTTAACAATCATCTTTTTATCAAAGACATAACACGTGTACGAAGAATGGATATGGAGTTTGCCGAGTGGCATTGTTTCCTAATTACAATGGTTAAAACAATGTTAAACAATCAAAATGATCGTTCAGGGACCTGTAACTCCAAAATGGCTCGACCAATCGAATAAGTGGTCTCTGTGAGGATGAAGCCCACAGAAATTTCTGGCCTAGATCATGTTTCAGATTTTAGGTAGGTGCAGTAGTTTTTTTCTGAAACCGTGTCACACAAGAACAAGAAACAGAACAACAAGTAGTTTTCAAATTTCCGTGTGGCTCCGTACGTTTACTCTTGCACGGAATTGCATAAAAGTTGGTACAAAGTTGGGAAAAGTTGCTCTCTACCATCTGGCCAAGTTTGGTCGAAATACATTGAGTAGAAACGGAGAAATTAATAGTTTTAGTTTTGCTGGAGAAGACTTCAATCACATATGGACGTTATTATGCAAAAACCATGTAACCCTCAAAATCATCATTCGGAGAAAAAGCAACCTATCGCCGTGTATGATAAACGGAGGCCCGAAAGGCATCACAAAGGAAAATGTAACGTAACCTGTAAATTGTGCGGTGTGAGTTACTCTAATCAGCTCGCGTATAAACGGCACAAATGTAGAGGGGCAGTAAAACAACGTGCGAGGGAAATTGGAGTCTTCAAAAAAAGAGACGTAAATTGTCTTTTCCTAAACTCAAACCTCTGTTGAAGAAAGAAATTATTTCTCATATACCCGCAAATTTCAACCTCTTAGTCAACAACGTCAGATCTCTAGTCGTACCTATAATAGAGGATACTAGAATCGACTGGGCCTTGTCCTACATGATTCACGATTTGAAAGACAAGACGGAGGTGACCAACGATACTGAACTCGAGGTGAGGCCGTTCAGTTTGGATTTAGGCGGGTTTGATCTCGTGCGCTATGCTTTCAACAATTGCTTGACTTTCAAGCGGGATTTTACGTCGAATGAAATGCACTACGAGCCCTTGATTTTGTTGTAACGGTACGAGGATAAAGATTGGAATCTTTTAGAACAATGTCAACATCTTATGGTAAACATAAAAGCCCAAATTGGATTATGTATTCTCTTCGAAAAATCGACGGATAATACTGAAACTATTAAATCTCATTTCAATTCCAACCTTGCCAGCGTGGGGCGCAAGGAGGTTCTCTCGGAAATGTCGAACAAGATTCTGCATAGTATTGGACAGTTTGCATACAAGGAAGTGGATGGGTTGTCAAGCAATGCGTGTGTACCGAATTGTGTGTTGGAATATAGACCTTTTGCTGGGAAAGGTTACGCAGCACTTCTCAACAAGCTCAAACTAGGTCCCGATATACTGGTCAATGTGCGTAGTGAGGATGATAGACGTTTTCTGTGGTCCGTGTTGGCTAGTGTACACCCTGTTCAATCTTCGCAACATGACTGGGATACTAAACATTACCTTCCACATGCACACGAGTTAGTTGTTGGCAGTGCCGGAGCAAGAGGGGGGCGAAGGGGGCAGCCGCCCCGGGCGCCGAGAGGGAAAGGGGCGCCGAAAATGCTGTCCCCCTCCTCCAAAAAACAAAATTGAAAAAAAAAGTTGAACTTTAATAATGCTCTTTTGTCGAAGTCTAGCCTAAATACAATTTGTCTTGAAAACTTAATTTGTAAGTTACTGCAGTAGTTTATGATAGAGGTACCCTCTGACTGGCCAGAAGCTCACAAGAACATGAATTTGGGAACAAATACTTAATTTTCGTCTAGGTATTTGGGACTTTTTCACAATAAAAACGTTAAAACCAAAAAAAAAGTGTAGCTGCCACAAATTGTGGACTTCACACTGCCGCCATGTTGGAAAATCATCCAATATGACTGCTGTATGAAGTCCTCAATTAATGGCATCTATTCCAATGTTTTAACATATTTATTGTGAATAACTCCCAAACACTGGGCCGAAAATTAAGAATTTGGTGCCAAATTCAAGTTTTTGTGAGTTTTCTTGACAGTTAGATTTGTGTGTTTTCACTGTGTTGGCATTATCTCTCTGGCACCGTGATTGGTTAATTTTTGGGTAGATTTAGGAAGAGGCGTGTGGGAGGGGAAAGTTGCAATCGGCTGTATAATAGCGATAGAGCAGGGCACTCATTGACTACTGGCCCCGGGCGCTCAAACGCCTTGCTCCGGCACTGGTTGTTGGTATGTTGGATAAATACCCCGTTCCTTTACCCAAGATCGCGGCGTTCGAAAAAGCCAACAACATTTCGGTATCTGTTTTTGGATTTTAGGATGATGAACCTTGCGTTTATCACGCCAGTTCCTTAGTTGAAAGTAAGCATCACGTTGACTTGCGCCTTCTCAACGGACACTACGTGATGATAAAAGATTTCAACAAATTCATCGCGAGTTTCAACCCCAACAGAAACTTGAAATATTTTTGCAGGCGTTGTCTACACGGTTTTCACAGTCGTTTCATGTATGAAAACGACCACCTTCCTTCTTACGAAGGAGTTCCGTTTCAAAAGACCTCATTGCCCAACAATGATATTATCCAGTTTAAGAATTTCAAGAACGAACTCAAAAGGTTGTACATAGCTTATGTGGACTTTGAAGCAGCGCTCCAACCAGTCTCCAGTTGTGATGGAAACGATACATACACCAAGCTTACAATTTTTACCCATGTGATTGTAGACCATTTAGGCGGAGTATTTTCCAAAAACTTGTACAGAGGAGTAGACTGTGTGAAGGTTTTATTCGAATGTATATTAGAGGAGCAGAAAAAGATTGTGACTTATGTGGATTCCCACAAGCAACGAATGAAACGTTTAACCAAGGAGCAGTGGTTGCTCTACAAAACAACTGCGGTGTGCCATCTTTGCAAACATGGAGCATTTACCTACCCCTCCCCGAGAAAGGTACGAAGATACAAGACCACGACCACATCATCAGTGAATTTAGAGGTGCCGTGCACAGCAAGTGTAACTTTGCTTACACTTAGAGCAAAAACATAGCGGTTATGCATAATTTCGAAAAATACGACAGTCATTTCATTGTGAAGGCTTTGAATTCGTTCAAAGATTTGAATGCTTTGCATAATGTGAGGATCATCGCTAAGAATAAGGAAAGAATAAGCAGCATGAAGTTAGGTGGTTTTACTTTCATCGATAGTCTAGCGTTTATGACGGCATCGTTGGAAACTTTAGTTTCGAACTTAAAGCGCTTCAGCATTACGGACAAGCTTTTCGAAGGTGAATCGATGGAACTCGTACAAGGCCTTAGGCGAAAAGGTGTGTTTCCATACGAATACATGACAAACGTGGAAGTGTTTACCTCCCGTGACAGCATTTACTTCGTTGTTGAAAGGAGCGCTCTGCTCCGAATCTCACGAACACGCAATGAAGATTTGGGATTAAGGCAAATGCAAAACGTTTAGAGATTACCACGACCTGTATTTGTGGACGGACGTTGGGTTTTAGCCGATGTCTTTGAAAACTTTAGAGCGACGAGTTTGGCTAGTTACCCCTCCCATTACATTTCGACACCCCCCCGATCTTGGATCGTGGCGCTTTAAGAAGACGGGAGTGTCTTTGTATCTCTTCACTAATATCGACATGCATCTTATGGTGGAAAAGGGTGTAAGAGGCAGTGTCTCGTTCATAGCTAGAAAATACGCTAAAGCCAACAACCCGTATATACAATCTACCTTCGACCCTGAAAAAAAAGAATTCTTACATATTTTTTGACTTCAACAATTTGTACGGTTGTGTAATGTGTGATTATCTACCGACTGGAGAGTATGAATGGGTGCCAAAAGACCGGCTTGAGGATATAAGTCTCGATAATTACGGAGATGAGAGTGGCACGGGGCTGATATTAGAAGTGGACTTGTAATACCCGGAGATGCTTCATGCATCGCCCAATGATTTCTAGCCCCGGAGCACATGAAAATCAGTCTATACTTTCTCCTTTCAACCGTCGAGCAATAGAGGACTTGCGGTTGACGTACAGCAAAGGCCTAAAGTTAACCACCAACCTTTGCTCAAAGACAAACTACGTGGTGCACTATAGTAACTTGAAATATTACGTCTCTCTCGGCATGGTTCTCAAGAAAATACACAGAGCGATCAGCTTTAAGCAAGCCCCTTGGCTGAATCCTTACATGGGGTTTAATAACGAGAAACGGCAAGCGGCTACTAACAATTTTGACAAAAACCTCTACAAACTGATGTATAATTCAATTTTGGGGAAGACTATCGAAAACAAACGTAAGAGAAACAACATTTTTATAGCAACGACGAAAGAGAAAACTATCAAGTACGCATCTCACCCACGCACCACGAGTTTCACGTCTCTAAGCGAGGATTTGGTAATTTTTACAAAGACTCCCGCAAACATTATTTTGGACAAGCCCATCATGTTTGGTTTTAGCGTCTTGGAATTTTAAAAGTTATTAGTCTACCGGTTTCACTACAACCACATTAAGAAATAGTACAGACCGGGGAGATGTAAAACTCCTAGTCACGGATACGGATAGTTTGTGTTATTCGATAGAAACAGACGATGTTTACAAAGATACTAGTTGTTCCCCCGTGTAACATATGCCGGTCTAGTTGATTCCTGCTGCATTATTGAAGCAAGTGTTTGTAATTGTTAGGGCGCATATCCGTTCTCATTGTCGGCCGCTCGCCCTTTTGCTTTGCTACCTGGGAAGAATGAGCCCGCTCGCCCTCTTGCTGAGCTTTGTTTAATTCTAATCCCTAACAATCCTTTTAGCTCTGCTCCTATAAATATATAGATAGATGGAAGAGGATGCGCCATTGTTCTACAGATTGGACTACCCCAAAGATCATTATTTACACTCCGACATCCAACAAAAAAAGTATTAGGAAAGATGAAAGACGAGAACGCGGGTTGCCCAATTTCTGAGTTTGTAGGTTTAAAGTCGAAGCTCTACAGCATTTTACAATCGGATGGAAAGAACAAAATGCCTTGCAAAGGCATTAAGAAAACAGCACAAGTCGTGCACGAAACGTACAAGAATATGCTGTTTAATAATAGCATTGTGAGAACTCTAGGGTCTTACATTAGATCTGAGGCGCACGAACTAAAAACCAGTTGGCTTTCAGTAGTTACGACAACAAGAGATAGGTATGCGACGATGCAGTCAGTACTTTCGCTTATGGGCACATGAATTAAACTTAAACTATCATAATCTATATTATCCGTCCAGCTGTTGTATTTGGAATCTTAGCCTTTCCATTTAACGAAAAGAAGCGTTTTCCCATCTTTTTACGTAATACTTGCTCCACTAGAAATAAATCTGGAACTAGGGTTTTTTGAATTTCCTGTTCGTAGAATCCTCCGAGCACCTGTTCACCCGACTCATCCTTTAAAAGATACGTAACCAGTTGGGTTTTTTGGACTTTACGGTTCGTGAAAACTTCGTTGGTAAAATTTTTAAAATATCCTTTATCGAAAATTTTCTTAATTTTAGAAATCCGGACTTTATTTCCTAAAGCGAACTTACGATTTCTTCAACAACCGGACTGGTTTGTCTCAACAATGGTTTGTGACGCCTGGTTACTTCCCTAGGTTTCAGTTTTGTGGTGGAATGAACCGTGTCGTTGCAATGCGAAATCATCTCGTTGATAATGTGTATCCACTTGTAATACCCATGTCTGGTGAATCTTTTCCACATTCGAGTTTTCAGCGTTCTGTTGAAACGTTCTACCACGATCACTTTCTTCCCAAGAGCACGTTAAGTACATGTTGATGTTATGGCGCCTAAGTAGCGCTTTGAAGTCTTTATTGTACAACTCACTACGTAAATCGACTTGTAAATTTTTAGAGGGTGTCGCTCCTGCGAATATCTTCTTCAAAGCTTCGGTAACTTCTATACCAGTTTTAGATTTAAGAGGAATGGCCCCAAGCGAACTTGGACATAACGTTAATGCAGGTTAGCGGGTAGTTAATCCCTTTATTTAGGTTAGCGTAAGGTATCATTTCAACCAAGTTGACTTGCCGTAGATCGTTCAGGCTCAGCACAATCACTTTCCGCCTTGAAAAATTTTTTCGGGGTGGTTTGTGAAGTTCTTTTACCAATTGATCCATTTTTTTTTTTATTTCCCATTCCGAACTTTAGTTTTGTTTTCATAATTTTCTTAACGATGGAAGCGGCTAGTCTTTCCCTCCACGCCAGAGAAGGATCGTCTCTCACTCTTTGAGCTTTGGCAATTGGGACTTCAACAGCGGCGTGCAAGTCCGAGCTCTCGGAGTAAGCGATATCGTGTTCTTTGCACGCTTCGTCTAGTTTATTAATTCCCGGATCTCCTCGAGCCAATCTTTTTTCCAGTTTAGTTCCCGGACCGCAGTATTGGTAGCCCGGCAAATGCACTAAGAGCGGTAACTTATCTAGGATTTTGTTAACGATTTCCTTCCCAGACTTGATGAAGGAAGCTCTTTTCGTCCCGCACGCCTTGCAAAATACAACTTGCATCTGTCTGTTATTTTTTGCGGCGATAATAACGGACGGTTTGGGGCCGTTTGAAGTGGGACGTTTACATTCTACTAAAACTAAACCAAAACTAAATTTGTATAATTTAGTGGCTGTCCTTATTTAGATATTCCATCAAAGTTGCCATCCGTGAAGGTTCAGAATGGTAGGATTTTGGTGCACGGTTCTTCCCTGGTGTTGAGTCAGAGACGTTTCCGTTATTGGAAGAGGGAACGGTTCTCCCTTCCGTAGTTCCATGATGTCTGTGAACCACGGTGCGGCCGGCCACCATGGTGCAACTAGTATGAACTGTCCTTGAGAAGTCCGTAGTTTGTTCACTGTTCTCTGAAGAAGTTTTTTTTGGGGGGGGGGGGGGGGAGAGGTAAGCGTTCATTCCCTCCCAGGAACTGGAGGGCATCCGTTGCCCAGGCTTTCTCGTCGGGAAACGGCGACAAGAAGGACGGCAGTTGATTGTTGAATTGTGTGGCAAACAAGTCGATCGCTGGCGTTCCCCAAAGATGAAATAAAGTCTTGCATATCGATGGGTCCAGCATCCACTCCGTCGTTGGGACTCTGGCACCCCTGGACAGTACGTCCGCCCACACATTGAGGTTCCCCGCGATGTGTCTGGGACCCAGAATGATCCCAAACTTGATGCAAGTCTCGAAGAGGTTCGAGGCCTCCAGAGGGTTCGCGAAGTCCATCACCTTGTCATCTCCGCTCCCAGGAAGACGAAATTCCTCGCAGGTATCAATCTTGACTTTGTCCTGTCGATTCCCAACTCCAGATGAGCAAACAGGGACAAGCATCTTCCCAGCTGTAGCGACAGCTGCATCCCAGACTTGTGTCTCAGAAGCCAGTCGTCTAGGTATGCGTGGGCCTTGATGCCGTGAAGATGAAGGTGGGCCAGCACCGGCTTAAACATGCGAGTAAAAACATATGGCGTTGTGGCTAGGCCGAATGGTATAGCCGTGAACTGGTAGGAAACGTGTCCCGCTACCAGACGGAACAGGCGCCGGACCGATGGGTGTAATGGGACGTGCAAGTAAGTATCCTCCAGGTCGATTGAGACGGTGAACCCTTCGTGTTTGAGTGCTTCTCGAATGGAGTCGATCGACTCCATCTGGAAGTGGTCTTTCGCAAGGTGTAGGTTCAATTTTCTCAGGTTGAAAATAACTCTGGATCCGCCTCCCTTTTTTGGGAACCCAGGGGTGTGTGGTGCAACTTCCATGGCTCTTTTTTGTACGAGTAAGTTTACCTCCGCAATCAACTGTAGGGTTGACGAAGCGTTTACCAGCCAGTTTGGTGGGTAGCTTGTAGCTCCCGGCTTTGACAGGAAGGGTGGTGAGTAGCCTTCTTCTAACAGCTCCAGTATGAACGGATCTGTCGTTAACTGTTTCCACATGGAGGGACAGCCTTCCCCCCTACCTGCCAGTGAATAGGGGAGGGGATCCCTGACCACTTCCAGTCAGCTCCTGCGAGATGGCCGCCGTGCCCTTCCCCTGAAGGCACTTCTTCCACGCCGTCCTCCTCCCATTCCTCGTCCGCGTGATAGTGAGGAGGGTGTGTCGGGAAAGGGGGAACGTTCCTGTGCTTTCTCTATGTTTTTCTTAAGGTCTTAACCTCTGTATGGGCCGGATCGTGGTGTATGTTGGTACATGTTTCTCCCTCGGGTCGTCCCTCGTTGCGTCGGTGTGGTAGGTGGTGGGGCTCGAATCTTTTCCTTAAGCTCTGGCGCCAGATCCAATAATTGTCCATTGAAGAGCTCGGAAGATCCATGAATGGGGAGAAGCCGTAGCTTTCCCACAGTATCGGTAGTTAGCCCCGACGCAGATTCCAACATTGCGTCCCTCCTCCGGAACGTGTTATTCAAAGCGAGTCTGCATTGCCAGTTGATACTGTCTTTATGTAAAGACGACGCACGTTTTAATAAATGCATGCATTCTTTGATGGTGGTACTCTGCCTCAACTCGGGGTTCACTAATGCCATGGCTTGCAGCGCTACTGTTGATGAATACACAAGTTCTGCCTGCAAGCTCGCCCTCAGCATCACGTCATCTTCCTCAAATTGACTTATTGGTATCTCAATGAACGAAGGGGTTTTTAAAACAGAGTCCAATTCGGTACTGCAGTTCTCGGTCACGTATTCCGCTTCCTGATAGGTTCTACATCTCTTTTTATTGGGGGCCCCCGTGCCCGTGGAGCAAAAATACCATTTTGCCTTCTTGGGGTCATGAGGGGGGATGGTCAGTTTAGCTGAAATGGGTTGCTCATCCTTCCTTGCTATGGTCTCTGTATTTAACAATTGTCTAAACAGGACAGCCGATTGAGGTAGGAGAGTCTCAGGCTTCAAATTTCCCTCGTTAGCAAGTGTGTCCATGTTTGGGGGGGGGGGGGGCGTCATCGTCGGGTTATCACATTTCTCAGGACATTCCTTGAAAAACCGAATGGGTCTCAAGTGCTGCATGGTTGCTTCAACATTCCTTTCACGAAATAAATCCCGGTTCCTCATTAAATGGATCATCAATGGAACCTTCTTCCCTCTCCACCATTGTCATTTCGGTAAAAAGCCGTTCTAAACCTTTTAGTACTACTTGTGTGGATGTCGTTTAAATCAACACGTCTTTTAGTCAAAGTGCGCACTGGCGACTTTTCCCCTTCTTTTTCCGAGTCATGCTGCACCAGCGGCAACTAACTGCGACTCCGTGGAGACTGGTGACACTGTGGCGACAGCTGGCTACAGTGCAGCGACACTTGAGGATTGGCGGGCGAGTCGGTAATGTCATTCGTCCGGCGACTCACTGTGGCTGGTGGACTACCACCACGTGTCGCCAGCGGTGGCCGTGTGGCGACTGGTGCAATTCCTCCCGCTAACACTGCACTTATTTTCTCTACTAACTGAGCAAATTTTTCCGCACTGCGAAGTACTATAGTTGTAGTCTTTCGCACTAATTTTTTCTTTTAGTGAACGAACCGGGCCGCTAGTTCCCACCACAGGAGCGTCTGTCCGACTGTTTTTTCCTTTATCTCCCACGTCCGCCTTCCTGACAAATTTACTTACCCCCTCTGCTTTTTCCAGTCGCTTCGGGTGTGAAGGCTTAAGCAACTTTACTCTTTCTTCTCTTTAGTAATTTTTTCCGGCGCACTAATGGGACCCGTAGTCTTCTTACGATTCTCGGGAACCGACGGCGACTCGCTAGGCGGTAACTCGCGTCGAATCGTCAGCAATCAAACTCAAACCCGGGCCTTTGATCGTTAATCCCAACACATCGAGGTCCTCAACCATGGTCAAATTAAACGTCGAGGCACTCAAAAGTCTGCGCATCTGGGCGCAAGGGTAAGAAAACTTTCATCTTGTGAAACAAATCCGCCATACAACGCCCCAATTTTGTGTCTATACCCGTTAAAATCTTGTTCTCGAGATCGGCCCCCTTTTCATCAAACACCACGGCCGCCACTGCCGTTGACTCGCAATTTTATTTTCATCCAGTAAAGGTAATTGTACATCACCTAGAGGGACCATGCCCTGCTTCGAAGTCCCAGACATCGACGGGATCGGGTTTTCGTGAAGCGCCGCGCTGTGCTAGTCCCGTCCTCTTTGTCCGCCGTCATATTGGATTCGTTCAGCTCGAGGAAAACGACGGGCATATTTGGGTCACGGCTCGTGGCCATGTCTCCCATTGAGGATTCCCGTTTTCGGGGATTCTCTTGCCCGCTGTGCTGCAGTCTGATCCGATTTCTTCCATGTATGTAATACAGCGGCAATGGACGATGCATGGTGAAGGTCACACAAATCGCATAACAAAATCACAAGGCCGACATCGTATACACAACGTGTGGAAATCTTTGGTAGCTTTGCGTGTTTGCAGGCGTCAAATCTGGGTTCCTGCAGATTCCTGTAACGTCATGATTAAAGAAAAAAAACATCCGAAAAACCGTGTAAACAACTCAAAAATAGCGAGCAAAAATATAGACTCCAAAGCTTTGTACTTTGATTGGCATCAAGTTTTACTGTAAATAAATAACCGGTCGTAGTCGAGTCATCTTTCGTTACATAAAATTTAACAATAATTTAGTTTTTCCGTAATTTGCGGGCCCTATAATTAAACATCTGATATTTAAGGGAAGAAATGGACGATTTTTAGGTTCTTTATTAGGCATGGAAGTAGTTTTTAATTTCCAAAGCTTTTTATTATTTACACATTTAACGTTTACACAGTTACCAAACCCATAAAGTCTTCATCGGTAAATTTATCGTTGGAAACATCTGAATGAGCTACTCCATAGTCTACGTTGCACCATAATTTCACATTGCTGGGAGAATCATTGGTGACGTACACCACGGTAATTTTCCCGGTGACTTCCGTCAAGTTTGAAGCGTAAGAAGGCACAAGTTAAACCAGGGTTTGTTGACAACACTTTTAAGTTTCCCTTTTAGTTTTTTTTGAATGTTCTCATACACCCAGTTCTAAGACAGAGCGGTTTGTCTTCGTTACCTTCATCCACCTTTTCTCTCAAGAAGGATAACAGGGGCAAGCCGCATGCATAGAACTGGGATAATTGAACGTAGTCAAGGATACGGGTGTTTGCTCGTCAAACTCGATCTCTCTCTCTCTTTTTTTTTTTTTTTTTTACAGATGTACCGTTTAAGATATTTCAACAGTTTCCGGGTCGTTGGGTGAAATCCAACTTTTATATTTCGATTTTTCGTCCAAAACGGGAGCCCCGGACCCTTTACATCTTGCAACTGAATGGAAGGAGACAAGGAAAACTTTACACCGTTGTTAATCTTTGTACCTTTCTCGTTCTTAACTTTCAGATAGTTTTTTTTTGCAAGAGATTGTAAAGATTTGTTTGAGGCTAATTATGAGGTTCTTCCTTTTATTATATGAGAAATTTTAAAATTAAGCCTCATCGACGGCTCTACACATTTTAAAATCTTTAAAAAAAAAAATTAAAAAAGATGTCAGTCAATAAGTTTGGACAAGCATTGAAACGGACGAGGGGGGAAGGGGGTGAAGTGATTGGAGTCGGTCCGAGAGGACAGCCAGGACTAGCATAAGTTTTAACCCGCGAAAACAACTACGACATGCAAAGCAAGCGTGTAACTAATGTAGGATCTGCTATCGAACTTGAAGATGCGGTAAATTATTCTCAGATCGGTACTCTGGACACGGACGTTCAGAAACTTACAACCGACTTGCCTCCTGCCATTACTCTTCTCTCCGACGAGTTGGCTTCCGCCATTTCCAGCATCGGAAAAAACATCAAAATTCCAGGGTAACCTGGGTAGTTTTTGTTTCTATTGCCTATTGAAAAATACATTACCCAATTATTAGCATTCTCCTTCTCCAAAGCTGTTTCAACTAGAGATAAAACAAGTTCTTCCGGTCCGCTAGCTACCACGCATCTCTACTGCGCAGCCTCCATCGTATACAAGTCGAGGCAGAGTGGCAGATCTCACCTTTTCGACACCTCTATCCTGCCCAAATGGCAACGGGAGGGGAGGGGATGGTGGGAAGCCGGGTAATGTATTTTTCAATAGGCAATAGAAACAAAAATTACCCTGGAATTTTGATGTTTCTACTTGCCATGAAAAATACTACCCAATTATTAGCATTCCCATTGACATTGTCACAGCGGTGGGGCCATTTGACCAAAAGTTCTCTTAGCTAGCGACCGGCCCCTGTAACACGAAGTGGATTACAGCGTGTCCAAGGGTTAAAGTACTCGTTGGGCTGCGACAAGGGGCCCAACGTGGTACAAGCCGTCGGTACGATAAGACATATCCCAGAGGTAATGGGAAGTGAAGACGGTAGGATAGCGCCGGGAACCAATCATACGTGCGGAAGTGAGCTCAGTCCTGCTACCGAGCGGGAGAAAGTCGAGGATGGACCCGCTTGAAAGGGGGGGGGGGGGGTATGGAGGCATAATGGCGCGTCGACAACTTGGCGCTTGAAAGGACGGGACGCCCTTAGATAAAAACGGACGGCTCGTACCGGACAAAGAGTTCTTCTTGATCATCCCGAAGGATACCGGATAGAGATGGCATTATGAAAGGATGTGTTCGTTTAGTAGGTTTCTGGGCCTTTGCTCTGAAGGGGGATCCGGGAGTGAAGTAACGCCTTGAAAATCTGGTAGGGGAAAATAACCACGCTCCATGGCGGACAGGGCTTGTAGACCGCTGTAGCGGAAGCAAGCAGCCAGAGCGACCAGGAATACAGTCTTCTTAGTGAGGAGGCCGAGGATTTAGGGAAGAGATCTTATAGTCTGTGAGGAGAGCGGTGTATCCGGTGGCTCGAAAGACGGCATGTAGTGCCGACCCATAGATCAGGATGGTGGATCCCCGTAAACCTTTGTGAAGGAAGATAGGGAAACGGAGGAGACCGTGTAAGGGCGGACCGATTGGATGGACCTGGTGTGCAATACATCAAAGAAACCATATGTCCAGTGGTTGTTATAAACCTCCCTTTTTTTTTTGGTGGAGGACCGCACGGCCCTGGAGGTAAAGTGACAGGCTTCGACTTTAACCCTTTAAGGACGGCAGCGGCCTAATGCGCCCGCGCGCTCAAATCCGGCAGCGCCCATTTGCGGCCGTTAAGACGTCACCACCTTCCACGCGTCGTAGTGCCTCGTGTATTGGTCGGAGAGTAGTGACGTCATGCTAGCTTGAAAGCCGCCATTTTCAGCTTTCTGTACATGTGCTCGTTTTTATTATACGACCATTTTTTCTATTGTTAATCGATTTTCAAAGTCCGATAAGTTTTCAAAACTGCTGTTCGCATTTATTAGTGATTTCTGTGCACGGATTACGCCGGATTTTGCCATGTCAGAGTCGGATGTTCTGATTTTAATGGATTTGATGCCGATGACATTAGTGCTTCTAGAAATCGGGCCGATGCTGCCGCCAATATACTCAATGAAATTACCGATAGTGATATTGAATGCAGTGCAATTTCAAGTTCAGATTCTGAAAACGACGATTCAGATGACGAAGGTGGGCCAACTATCGATGCTCGTAATACCAAGTGGACAAATAACTTATCTAACGTCAAAACCCAAAAATTTTCAAAAATATCTGGGCCAACTCACGATTTAGATTCTTCGAAGGCCACATTTTTAGACTATTTCAACTTGATGTGCGACGACCAACTTATTGATGTAATTGTCAACCAGTCATTTTTGTATTACATGCAGAATGCGGCTGAAAGCGCTCGTGCGCCAGCCGCTCCTGTGGCTCCAGTACCCGGCACAAGTACGGCAAGCAATCCCGCTAGCGGCGAAAATACACCTCGGCGATCCAGGACAGCAGCTTGGGTTGACATTACTGCCTCCGAAATGAAGTGTTTTATTGGCATTCTTATAATTATGGGCATTCACAAACTTCCCCAAATCAAGCTGTATTGGAGTGATGACGAAATGCTTGCTGTGCCAGCCGTGAAAAAAGCTATGACAAGAGATAGATTTTTGTCTATTTTGAAGTATTTGCAC
>JAHWFP010028602.1:2096-21551 GCA_023313725.1 Lithobius niger
GTAAATTTGATGTGCTTTCTTGGTTGCTGTACTCACGTTTTGCTTTTTGACTGCTCACAACGTATGGGCGTTGGAAAGAAACCATTTCCATGTGAAGAGTGTGGAAAATTAGTTCTCCCTTTTTCGTCCACTTTACCACGTTTTGGACACGTTTTGTAACGCTACACGTCGTCATTAAACGTATATTTCGGATCAAACCTTGTGCATTTTGTATACCGACCCCACGCTTTACTTTTGGACCGCCCACTACTTGTTTACCGTGGAGAGAAACCGTATTATTGTGAAGAGTGTGGTAAGATTTTATCAGCTTTTGCTGCCAGTATGTTGATTTTGTTGACGATAGTTTTAAATTTTCCACTCAACCATTAACTCTGGCGTGAAACCTAAAATTTGTTTAGTTTGCGTCCTTCTGAAGTGTGATATCGTGGAGTCTGGGTCAGTGAACCTCACACCAAACTCCAACCTGCGTGACTCCTTTTTGAAACGTGGCATGAAAGCGCGTGGGAGGACCCAGTTCTTCGATGCATCCTCCCATTCTTTGCCGAAATTTTCTCTTACGCAGTTGTGCGCAGTTAAGCCACTTGAGCCACTCAACGCTCACTGCTACTACCACTCCGGATGATTTGCATTTACTAACTAGGCTCCATAACATCCTCACTAAATTTGAAATCTCTCTGGGGGAAAAAGACATCGACTTACGAGAAATTGACTTGAAACTTTCATCAATCGAACACGCATTACTAAACTTTCCGGCCAAGACCGACCAGACCCCAAGTATGACTAAACAAGACTTCGACTGATGGTCTGCTAACTTGGGCTCCGAACTACAAGAATACCACCTTAATCTCCAAATCGCACTTACGGAACAACTAAAACTTGGCTTTGATGACATTCTAAAAAAGTTGGACGATCTACCAGCTGCAGATACTCAACCCAAAAATGTAATTGGTAACCAAGCCTCCAGTCACTCCTTCACACCAGATGTCACCACAAAGTCATTTCAGTGCTCCTCCATCCTTACCATTCAAGGGGGGGGGGGTGATATCGAACTCAGCTCCACACACCTATCCCAAAACCATACTGTTCCGATTGGGGAATTGAAAAATCAAATTCCTACCCGACCTACAAACTTGCTACAGCCGGGCCTACACACCCTACCACCAAATATAACTATTCGCAGAAATCGTAAATTGAAGAAACCACCACCTGTTCCTGGAAATCTGAGCCCAAACTACGTGCCTCCCCAATCATGTAACCAGACTTCGAAATCCGTTACGGCTTCTTCCTCTCCCAATGAGAAACCACTTCTTTTCATTGGGGACTCCCATATTCGTGGTGTTAGACCACCTACTATGTGCAGAGCAAAAACCGGTGTTTTCCAGGTGCCACTGTCCAGTTCATTAACAATACCCTTCCAGGCCTCCTCCATCTTTTTCCTAAGGATGCCGACTTTGTTATTACGGCGGGATCAAACAACATAGCCATTGACTCCCCTACTGAAATTGCTAGACATCTCCATAAAACCATATCTCTACTGCGATCCCATAACCGTCTTGCCAAGATAACGCTGGTGGGGCTGTTCCCACGTCTTCTTGCACGTCATAGGAATGACGACCAATTATGCATACACACTAACCTACTGATGAAAGATTTTTGTGATACCCGCTCCTGCAACTGGCTTTCCCTTGACCAACAGATTTGCTCCAGGCCAACTATTCTGGCACGTTATGGTCTCCACCTCGCTAGACTAGGCAACACACATTTTCCTTAAGGAAATTAACCAACTACTTGCGCCCTTGGAAAACCAACTCCTCTAAAAGGGAGTATTCCCGCTGGCCCCACGCACGACTGTTCCCGGCGAACTATGCAACCAGTCTCCCCTATAAACAGACCACTGCCTCCTACCACTTTAGCCACCTCTGATTTAAAGTGTCTACTTCTGAATGCTAGGAGTATTTAAAAAAACTTACCCTTTTTTCACGCTTTGCTGGCGCAAAACTTTTATGATTTGTATTTTGTTACTGAAACTTGGTTGGGTGTGGGGGACGCTGATGCTTCTGTTCTCGGGGGATACCCTGTCGACATTATTCGCCATGACTGTAGTTCACACGCTGGAGGCATCATGGTGGTCCATAAGCGAAACCTTCCGACCTCACTGGTGCACCTTTCTGCTGAGTCTGAATCTTTCAGTGTCATTATCCCAAATTTTAACATTCAGTTTATTTTGGCCTATTTACCTAACAGTTATTCACTTATCCAAATTGAAAATCTTTCTAAATTTATCCTGACTTCCTTTAATACAAAGCTTAATAACATTCTTTTAGGCGATTTTAACCTTTCCTCCATCGACTGGCAGACTGGCCTCGCTTCTGACAAACCCCACCGTGATTTCTTAAGCAGTATTGCCCCACTGGCTTTCACGCAATTGGTTGAGTTTCCGATTCAAGGATCTAATATTTTAGACTTGGTTTTTACGACTGAGAACAGGCTTATTTACGGTCTTACTTCCATTCCAAACTTAGGTACTAGTGGCCATAGCGCTGTTGAGTTTTCTGTGAACAACACCAGCACCCTTGTAAATCAGCCCCTTAAGTGACGTGCACCTATCAACTTTGAAAAGTTAAGATTACGGTTATCAAACTTAAATTGGCCCTCTATTTTTTTGGGAATGACTCAAATGTTGATGACCTTTCTACAATCTTCTCAAACAACCTTCAGTTTCATATTGAAGCTTCTAGATACATAGGTCACCCTAACACTCGAGATTCTTCACATTTTCTTCCATCCTTCATCTGAAAGATTGGTGTTCAAAAATTAAAATGTTGGAACCGACTTAAAAATTAAAATTCACCAGCCAACAAACTACTTTACGACAAGATACGACTGGCCTACTCCGATGCTGTAAATTCTTGGCACGCCAGGCGTGAACACCATACTCTAGCCAAAGGTGATCTTGGCCCATTTTTTCGTCTATACCGCACTAAAAAACGATCTTCTAGAACTTTTCCACCACTATTAAAAACTGGATGTTATACAACCTCCGACTTAGATAAGTCAAATCTCTTAAATTCTATCGTTATTGCTAATGGTCAAATTGACAACACTTCACAAAATCCAGCTTCATCGACTGTTATTCCACAAATTCCCACCTTGACCACCCTACCACAGTCGTCCTTTAACCGTGAAAGCTTACTCTCCGTTATTGCAAATCTAAAATCTAGTCATTCATTGGGCCCAGACGGTTTTTCCGCCTTTTTTTCAAGCAACTTGCAACCGAATTGATGGACCCTTTGATTTAATTTTTAATTTTTCTTTCGCAACTGGCACTATCCCATCTTGCTGGAATCAGGCAATTGTTATACCTGTTTTTAAGAAGGGAAATCCATCAGATCCATCAAATTATCGTCCTATTGCCTTGACTTCAGTAGCATGCAAATTGATGGAAACCCATATCCGGGTGGTCTTACTTAAATATTTGACTGAACACAACCTTATTAAATCTGACCAATTCGGGTTTCTGCCAGGACGTTCGACTACACACCAATTACTTCTGTGCTTGGACCGTTGGTCCTCTGCATTGGATATTGGTATCCCATATGATACAATATATTTCGATTTCTGTAAGGCTTTCGAATCTGTTATTAATTCTAAATTATTAGTAAAACTGGTTAATATTGGCGTTAGTGGCAAACTGCTAACCTGGATTGGCGCTTTTCTGTCAAACCGTTCACAACGTGTTAAAATTGGTGATTCTTATTCCTCATGGGGGAAGCTTTCTAGTGGTGTTCCCCAGGGCTCTGTTCTTGGTCCAATCCTTTTTGTCATATTCTTAAACGATCTTTCCTTTGACCATACATCTGATAACCGTTTCCACTATAAATTTGCTGATGACCTTAAAGCGGGTTCCCCTTTTGTAAATTTAACTGATGGCTTTCATTTATTTGAAGATATCAACTATATCTATAACTGGTCTATTTTTTGGCAACTGCCTCTCTCCCTGAGTAAATGCTGTACTTTCCATATTGGTGAACAGAACCCTGGCCTCCTTTACTCTATGGCGAATGTCAACCTGAACGTTTTAGCAAATATCTGTGACCTTGGGGTTTGGTTCTCAACTAACCTCAAATCCACTTTACACTGTAACAAATTCTCTTCCCTTGCTTTTTGCAGACTAGCGTTAATACGTAAATGTTTTACTTCTAACAACCTAGAAATTAAGACTCGTGCTTTTTGCGTCTTTGTTCGCCCAATTTTAGAGTACGCCAGTCCGGTTTGGTCCCCCCGTTTACTTCAGGATATCGATGTCCGGGAGTCGGTCCAACGTTCTTTCACCCGACAACTGCCTGGCCTGAGGTCTATACCGGCTGACGAACGACTCAAACCTTCCGGCCTTGAGCCTCTGGAGCTATGGAGCTATGGAGCCTCTGGAGCTGTGTCGCCTTCGGGCTGACCTTATTTTGACATTTCAGATTTTGAAGGGCTTTCTTCCGGTCGACCTTCTTTTTTTCAATTTAGCGGCCCCATCTACGACTCGCGGACACTCTTTAAAACTTTCTCTGCCTAAGTTTTCCACGGAGTGTAGGAGATCTTTTTTTCGCTGTTCGTGTCGTCAGCGTGTGGAACTCCCTCCCTGAGCACGTTGTGTCAGCGCCATTCGTACCTATTTTTAAACGACGTCTGTCTCTTTGCCCTTTGAACAAGTTTCTGAAAAGAACTTACTAACTCTTAGGGCCACTGTAGGAGGCATGCCCTTCTGTGTCCTCCCCCCACCTGGGGGCAAACTGATTATTATTATACGTAATATCTCAAGAGCTAAGGAAATTATCGATTATTTTATTTCAACCCGAGTGTTTTGGCCCCTATAAACTCACGACTGCTATTTATGCAGACATTATTTTCATGAGTGCGAAGCCACGACGGAAATTATCTGCCAATAAATAGCACGAGTGAGTTTAATGGGCGGAGTATTTACTTAGAGAAATTCTCGTCATCTTTCATTATTCAGCCCGTTAAATTACACATCCAGAATTAAAAAAATTATAAAAGTCGCTGTTGCCCTCCAAATATCGGCGCGCCGATTTGCACCACGACCACCAGGAATAAAATTGATATTCGAAGCCGCTGAAGAATGTCTCATTGGCGCACACCTCCAAATATTTTCATGTTAAACAATTCTGTTATAATAAATTAGTAAATGTAGTACATATTTTGATTTTTTCTAAAATTGCAAGAGTAAGTAAAAAAATCAAATACGACCTGTAGTGAATTTTAATTATTTCAAAACGATGCACAGAATTTGTCGCTAGGTTACGTTTACGTTAGGCCTAACGACACAGTCGTGCTAACGGGCTTCGCCACCGGCTTCTACTTGTGTCTGCAGGCGTTTCTAGGTTACGCATACGAACGCTACAGCGCGTATTTCGAAAGTAAGGCCTTCTGGATTGGCTTTGGTAGGAAAATACATACTTTTATTTGAAATGAATTCAACAAATGCATCGTGGCATGTAAATTGTGTAACGTTTGAAGCAAGTGACTGCCGACAGCGTATCAACTACAAAAAGCGCTCCCCATGTTTTGCACGGTTTTGCGTTACACTTCGTGGACCAATGAAAGCTACAGGATATTGTCTTTCTGATTTAGTTTTAAATTTAGCCAATGAACATCGACTTACAGTGAGAATTTTCGTTTTCTTTTCACTAAATGAGGACCATGGTAGGATTACACTGGGAAGACCCCTGCTCATCAAAATCGAAACCGACAGCGGACTTCCTCCTTCAGTAATTATACATATCGTAGCTTTTCTCAATGAGCGCTGACAAACAAACTACAGATCTATACAGTATATCTCACTTAGAGGATGCTGCTTTGTTTTAGGCCCTTATTAGGGAAATGTCGTCAGCTTCGTTACTCGTCGGATTTTTACGGAAACACCACAAAGCTGCTTCTCAGTTAAGATTCGTTTAATTTGGCGTATCAACAGCATAAAAATGACGTTAGGCCTAATACGAAATGCCAATGCCGTAGCGAACGACATTACAGGTTGGTCGATGAAATGCGATGGTGGATGGTATCGCTAGGCCAGATAAGAGTTAAACATCGTCAGCCAAACATAAAAGGTAAACATTATACACACTAAATACCATAAATCAAAATTACTTCGTATATCGAAATCGAAATCGTAAATCGAAACCGAATCCCTAACACGAAATTCCTTCAGAAAATCGTTCAGGGAAAAGAAAACAAAAATTATCAACCGAATTCCACTCGTGCTTGTATGAAATATATTATTTGGGTGTTTTAGCACTCAACTCCTTTCCAACAAATTTCCTTTGACCTTCGGTCTCGGGAAATTAAAACTGGAAAGGAGTTTCGTGCTAAAAAAAACACCCAAATTGTCGATTTAATACAAGCACTCATGGTATTATAACTGATAACACCGCTGTAGCTTTCGAAAGCTACTGAAGTGTTATCACTGTAAGTCGGTTACGATTGGACGAATTTAGTACACGATCAAGTGAACAAATTTCTGTCAGGGAAATTCTCAAATGTAATACCCCCAAGAGCTAAGGAAATTATCGATAATTTTTTTCAACTCGAGTGTTTTGGCCCCTATAAACTCACGAGTGCTATTTAGGCTATTAATTTCCCGAGTGCATAGCAATAAATAGCACGAGTGAGTTTAATGGGCCAAAACACGAGTGTTGAAAAAAATTTGATAATTTCCAATAGCTCGCGGTGTATTTAGTTAGAGAATTTCACGTCATATTTCAGTATTCAGCACTCAAAATTTCGTATGCAACATTTAAAATTTGTATAAGAGTCGCGCTGCCGTCCAAATATCGGCGCGCCTATTGGCACTACGGGCACCAGGAATAAAATTGATATTCGCCGCCACTGAAGAATTTTTCATTGACGCACACCTCCAAACTTTTTACTTTAAACAATTCCGTAACGATAAATTAATAAATGCAGTATATAATTTTATTTTTTCTAAAATTGCAAGAGTAAATAAAAAAAAAAGCAATCAAATATGGACTGTAGTGGAGCGTAAGAAATTTCAAAAAGGTGTTCAGAATTTGTTGCTAGGTTACGTTGACGTTAGGCCTAACGATACAGGCGGATTAACGGGTGTCGCCACCGGCTTCTACGTGTGATTGCAGGTGTTGCTGGATTATGCAAATGAACGACACAATGCTTATTTCGAAAGAAGGCCTTCCGGACTGTAACTGGTAGGAAAATACATACTTTTATTTGAAATGAAAATTTAAGAAACGTGTCGTAATAAGTCAATTATGTAACGTTCGAAGCGAGTGATTACCGAAAGTGTATCACTTCAGAAAGCGTTCGCCATGTTTTGCACGGTTTTGCATTACACTGCGTCGACCAATGAAAGCTACAGGATATTGCCTAACTGATTTAGTTTTAAATTTAGCCAATGAACATCGACTTACAGTGATAATCACTCAGTAGCTTTTGAGAGCTTCTGCGTGATTATCACTGTAAGTCGGTTGTGATTGGGCGAATTTAGTACACGATCAAGTGAGCAAATTTCTGTCAGGGAAATTCTCTAAGTAAATACCCCGCACGCTATTGGAAATTATCCAATTTTTTTCAACACTCGTGTTTTGGCCCATTAAACTCACTCGTACTATTTATTGGCAGATAATTTCCCTCGTTCTTCGTACTCGTGAAATTAATATCTGCATAAATAGCACTCGTGAGTTTATAGGGGCCAAAACACTCGAGTTGAAAAAAATTATTGATAATTTCCTTAGCTCTTGGGATATTACGTATGATAAGACCTTCTATTACGGACATAGCCACGTAAGCCCTGTTTAGCTGGTATCTGGCTTTCTCGCATCCCAAAAAATGTATACATCCCAACGACACAATTCAGCTGTGTAGAGCTGCGTTAGGTAGGCTATAATTATGTAAAATCTAAATTTATAAATTTCTTCCGAAATCGCTGTGAAATCTCATTATTACGAAGGAGTTGCGATACGATTTCGGATTTCCTAACGAGGTTCGGACAATTTGGAAAAATTTCATTAACTTTTGTACTTACTATTCTGTCATTAACTATTGTACTTACTTTCTGTCTTTCTGTTTGGGTTTTCGACACAAATGTATAAAGGCGATCAGAATGACGTAAGATAAGCACTGCTCATCCATCATCAAAAACAAACCTTCGTAAAATGACACGACATCACTTTTTTTTTAAATTAATATTAAGATAAAAATTCGTTTTAATTAATATAAATTATGCATGCGATGACGTCACAAAAGCAAACGATACCGACATTTTCCCAGTAGCCTTTGACCAGCCCTCGACCCACCTCTCCGCGAAATTGGAAAACTGGCGAGCCTCTGCCATTTTTGCTAAATCAGCTAAAGAGAACACCTGTGTACTTAACGTCACTAAGAAAGCGTGTACTATGACCGGCGATTTTGCATTGAAAAACCTCATTAGAGGTTAGCTTTTTACATTTCTGAATTACTACATCTGCGAAACATCCATTGTTTTGACTTTCTTACCTGCACCTCACCCATACTGGCACTTTAATTTTATCGGATCATAATTGAACAAATGTATCTAATTTTTGAGGACATGCGGCTGACTCAATTTGCTTGAGCCCGTTTTTTGGCACAACCTCATTAATTCGACGTGAGACTCGCGTCGAATAAAAAAGAAAAGGAGCACATTACTGTCCTGTTCGGATTTAAGTACCGCAGTATTGCTGTGATGTTTAGTCCACGTGAAACCCGCTGCTGCATTTAAAGACTTTTGCCATTTATACTTTGTACAGAATAGGAAGGCTGATTTTAGTGCTTAAACGACATCGCTGAAAAATGGTTAAAAAAATAATAATCGTCATGCGTAGGGTGATGAACGGAAAGGAAACCACTTGAATGAAGACTAGTCTCCTGAAAAACTTGGCCCAAAAGTAGGCTAGTGTAAGCTACGTGTCCGTGTGTGTAACAAAAGCCACATATTATTTCTTTGTTGTTTAAGCATCCACATTTATGAAAGTTGGGCTCTGATTTAGACTGTAGGCTACTGAAAACTGACCTAATTAAAAGGACATTCCTCCCAACGCCATTTTTCTCGATCCTCCACATCAACTACGGCCCCCAAAGGTCTATTTACTTACTGTTAGTCTTTCCCTTGCTAAAAATACTTTTTAAAATGTGGCGTCTAGGAGATTTTCTGTTGAATAATTGTTAACTTTATTTACTGCGTCCCGCAGTATATGATGCATTGCACGCTTTCAATAATCACGACGTTTCATCTCGGTGTGTGCATGTACTAATTTGCTAATAATTACCATGAGATCAAAAATCTAAAAGCGAAATGCGGTAAAAATTAAAATTAATTATTCCAATAGATCGCCGAAGCAAAATTATACGACACTACCCTAGAAAATTATAAATTATGATGTTAAAATACGAGAATCATTCCAGTTTGTGACGACACGATTAACGCGTTCATAATGGTTCGTCTATTAGGCACAATGCCAAATGAGACAGTAACTTCGTTCTTCACTGCGAAGAACGGAGCTACTATCTCAGGTGACCTTAGTATTAGTATATGCACGGCAGGCGATCAGCGCGAACTGGTATAAGGCAGGCGGAAGGTTATAAGGCAGGCCGAGAGTCCCTTTAAGAGTAAAAAAGCGGAGAAGCGTGTCTTCTCCTTTTTTTTTAAATTTGTGCAGTGGTTTTTAAAAACAAAATTTTTTTTATTAGCGGCTGCAGCTGCTTTTAATTTTATTATTTGCCTAATGGTTGTCATTGGTTGCATTTCCATATGTTGATAGTTGGTTTGTCTGCAGCGTCTTTGGTCTTTTGTCATAGTATTATTATGGCAGGTCGACAACGAACATTTTAACTTTAACATGGGAGGCTGCTATTTCGTTTGGTTTTTTAATTCATGATACTTTTGCACACCAGGTTTGTCTTCTGTACTCCCTGTTTACAATATAGATATTAAATGAATTTCGCTCACTGATTCAGTGCAAATCCTTCTATTAGCAGTAAGTTTGTCTGCAGCCCTCTTGCTGTGCTTTTGGCCTTTATTTTTTATTAGAAAACAAAAACGAACTCGTTTGAATTTTAAGGTGAGGTTTAACTGATCCGAAGTCGAAGCAGCAAAGGAGCACGAATAAACTTTCCTGTAAGGTTTCAGGTACCACAGTGTTGATGTACTGTTTAGTCTACATGACACATTACTGCTGTCACTAGTGAAATGTTTTTTTTTTTGCCTTATCGTAGCTTTGAACACAGTACGTAGGCTAATAATTGAATTCTGTGAAAGGAGACGACTTGACTGTAGAATGTTGAAAAATAGTAGATCTGAGGTGGGCTATGTTTATCGACCTAGCCTTAATTCCACGCCACCAGCCGTTAAATGTTACCAATATAAACCAATACAATATACTAAGTAAACTGAACACAACGAAACCGAAACTGTTTATTAATCTTTCTTTGTTTACGAGTGCAAAGTTTTGAAAGTTGAGCTCTGGTGTTAAATTTATTTGCGTGTCTCGTGGTTGAATACTGCAATAAGGTTTCACGTGGACTAAACAGTACATCAACACTGTGGTAACTGAAACCTTACCAGAAAGTTTCTTCGTGTTCCTTTGCTGCTTTGACTTCGGATCATTTAAACCTTACTTAAACATGAAACGAGTTCGATTTCGTTCTGTAATTCGTGATACTTTGGCATAACCAACAAAATTGAAAGAACCCGCCAACTTTCAGCCAATCAAAGTAGTGATATCAAAATAAAAATAGCTGCTACCAAGGTTCTGCATGGTGTATCAACCTTAACCAAAAAATCTTACCCTTAAAAAGTAATGATACCAACCCCACCAAAGAACCCTATCCACCAACTGATCTCACCGACTCTTAGATCAAAGATAAAAATGAAAAACTTTACAATCCGTAGCAATGGTTAAGTTTTTTATTTAATGTCTGAAATAATACTTAACAGTCGGTGGGGTTAGCTTGGCGGTTGTACGTTGGCTGGGGTGATATCACTACTTTCTAAGGGGAACACTTTTTGGCTACGGTTGGTACACCACGTAGCAACATAGTGGCAGCCATTTTTTGTTTTGAGATCATTACTTTGTTTGGCTGAAACTTGGCGGGTTTTTTCACTTTTGTGGCTTTTGTCACCAATTTCATTTCTTTAGCAGTTGTTATCTATTAATTGTTAACTAAAAGGGCACCATTTTTTTAGTTCATTGTATTATTATTTGCAGGAATTTAACCATGAACTTTCTGTCGGCTTTGTTTTTGGTTGGTTTGGCTGTTGCCACTGCTGATGTATCTCTGGTCGACCGTAAGTAGGCTACACGTAGTTTGTTATTCAAAATTACAATTGTCAGCTAAAACAGCTCTAGTGCTTTTACGATGTTGATAATATTGGCGTTTTTGCACGAAACCATTTTCAGATTTAAATTCCGGGACTGAAGGTTTATATCTTACCATTGTCTTACAGTTTAGTTTTATTTTTTTTTCAGGAGCCAACCCTCTTTTGGATGACAATCAGGAGTTGTCCTTGAATCTTCCAACAGCTCGTAACGGAGGACAGAGTTTGAGTGATGCCTTCGGAGTGCCCCAATCTGATGAACGATATAAGTTCGTATACAGTGTTTGCCCACATAAAACGCAACAAATTTTTCCAAGTCATAACTTTATTATAAATTTTTAAAAATATGGACCATTTTATTGGCTCTATAATCACAGCTAAAAAAAATAATACTTTCCTTCGTTTTTGTCATGATGACTTGCGTAAAAATTCTAATTGCACTTTTTGACTATACCAAGGGAAAATTGGGAATTTTGGATACATAAAATTGTCTAGTTTTACTTTTTTTTTAAAGAATAGTAAGATATGAGCTTGTGCGGTTTTTTTTTTTTTTGTGGGCCACCCTGGATTATTGTATTATGTTTTTTTTAGTTGTTAAAGAACATCAATTACCTGTCTTATCTCGTTAGCAAACCCCTCCTTATTCAGGCTCAATCCCAAGCGAAAAGTTGGCTTCCGTGCTGGGCTAGCAGATCTCCTTCATTGCGCATGCTCTGGCGCTAGCCTCGCTATATAAGAAGCCCGCTGTAGAGCAGTTCTCATCTTTCTTCCTAGGGCACCACGACGCTGGTTGTTCTTCGGCTCTCCCGACTCCTGATCATCGGTCACTTCTCCGGTTCACGGTCTTCTTCGATTCCTGTTCCGCTTCGGTCTCCGGACTTGCCAACAATTTTTGGCAATTCTTCTCCGGTCGTTTTGGATTTGGATGATTCTTCCTACATAGAAACTGAATTGGTTTCTCCCTCGCCCTTCAGTCCACACACCTTTGTGGTTCCTAACTTGCCTGCGGTCCCTTCGGTCTACCTCCCTCACCAGAGGCGCTATTCCACCGCACATTTTGCAAGCCGCTCCACCACGTTGGTTCGATCGGACTTCGTTCTCCAAGCCTCTGTGAAACGAAGTCCTTCGTAGCCCTACGAAGCCTTCATAGAGGAGCTGGAAGCTTGAGGAAGACAAACCGGGGAACCCGACCATCTTCCTCAAGCTTTCAGCCCCTCTACGAAGTTTACTTGGTGCATCCTTTCGATTCACGGTCCATGCTCTCTCGGAACCACTTTCCATCTCGTTTCCACCATCACCGAACTGTCTCTAGGTGCCTCTGCCAAGTTTTCCATCACACAGCAATGACCGGTTTACGGTCCTTCAGCCTGCATGCGATCCACGAGTATCTCCCGTTGACTGCTGCTTTTCCCGGTCCTCTGCTTCAGTGCCGTCTCATACGGCCCCGTCACCGTCTCCACCTGTCGGTTTGCCCTGTTCCTTATGCACAAGAGTAGCCTTACCACCATCTGTCTGTCCTCATCAGGACTCGCAGGGCCCAGGTACGTTCTCAGCTGATGGCAAACCGTTCTCACCAGACTTTCTCTCCTTAACACCGAGGTCTCCAGTATGCATCCGTCAAGAAACCTTTGCAATTCCCAGCATTTCTCGTCTCCATTCCTCGGCCCAGCCTAGTGGTGCTTCTTCTTCATCTCGGGAAGGTTCACGATCTCCAATGAATTGGCATGCTGTCCATCATGCACCAATGTTATCACTCTTCCAGCTGTGGTCCTTTCCCAGAACCTATCACCATCTGCCTTGCCGGTCCCATCGTCCTACATAAGTGTTCAAGTTCACCATTCACCTTTATAAACACCGGCCAGTCCATACTACTCGAAGCAATTAGATATTTCCTCCAATGAAAATACGGACGTTTCTTCAATGTATGAACACACCCTCGTGAGGGATTCTCTTCGTTATGCCTTCGGTTCACCTAGAATCGTCTTATGATTACGTACTCTTCAACAGTGGCAGTTGCCTGTTCGCTTTGTTTTTGTATTGTACAAAAAAATAACAAGATAAAGAAGACGAAATATAAAAAAAAAAAGAATTTTTTGATACTACAGGAAAACAGTAGAACGATGGCGTCTGTACCAAACATGAAACTACCAGTTTGTTCAAAAAAAAGTAATTACGGAGACACGGACAAACTTGTACGTTTCGCCCCACCAGGCTTCCTTTGTAAGGATTTTCTAATTGCCTGACTGCAGTAATGTTTATATCGCTCACACCAACTTATATTCGACTATGCACACGTTCAGTGTTACACCATACTTTCTCTCTTTTACCCTCTCGGGGGGTTTCAGGAGCTTTTTCGCAACGCCACATGCAATGCTTAAATTAAGTTATATCTGCAAGCAGATTTACGACAATCAGCAGTTCATGGTTCTGAAAATACTTTTCAGCTTGCATCTTCAGAATTTTGACCAAAGCTGCGTAGCTGAACACTTCTAAGATTGTCTTCCCGGCCGCCCTTCCCTACTTTCCGTTTGGCTGATCACTGACAATCACTAACCAAGGTGGGAGGAGGAGGGGGGTGAAGAGAAGAGGAACATGTACTATATGAAACAGAGATCCAGGAGCCTAGACATACGAATGGAATGCAACTCTTCGTAGACACTCACAGTACGACTTTGCCATCCACCTTTCTGCAGTTTTTCGTAATTTAACAACTCCAGAACAACAGGTACGTTTGACATCTGTTGCTCCAATAATATTTTTTGCAAGCCTGTTCTTATATATAAAACTCAGGCCCAGCTTTACGCGACCACTGTCACCCTTGCTAAATCATCCAATTACAAGGTTCACCCACCGAGCATATGACAGTGTCTCTCGCCTGCCTCTCTTCTAGTGGAAGGGACAACATGGGTGACAACACGGATTCTAGATTTCTCTTCGCTTCTCACGCTGCCTAGCGATAGTGTTTTCCCGCTGTTTGACACGCACAGCTTTGTCCACGCATTACGTACGGCCAACGTTTTGCGTGTTGTGCTCATATTCTACTTCATGGAACCTAATCTTCCCTCCACAGACATGTCTGATTCGGCATCGTTTACATCCCCAGAAGCTTCCATCAAATCTGCTGCTCTGACTACGGACTCATCCACTCCACACAGGTAGCTGGACCCAGTACGCTGTGAGTGCTTATAATTAAAACGGTCACGAAAACTCATTTTGACCCTCACCCATGTTGTTAGAACCATCGCACCTGCGATTGGTACAAGACAAAATGCTCCGTTGGTTGCTACGATCAACGAAACTACTTGGATTACAATTCTTCGTCGCCACAAGCAATCACAACGCCGTGCCCTTGCCAAGAAAAAACAAAGAGAACTTTATTTCGACACACCACAATCCCAAAGCTTCTTTCAACAAAGAACCCGTCTCCAAAGTCTGCTACTACTCCGGCCAAGCCATCAACTAGTTCTCAGTCCTTGTCCAACGTCAAGAAAAAGCGAACGCCCAGGATCCGTATGAAAGGTAAAGGTACGAAATCAACGTTCCCTCTTCCTAAACCTACACCACAGCAGGCCCCTGTGTTAGCCCCCTTTCCCGCCCAACACACGTCATGGACTCTCTCTCTTGGTCCCAGAAGGTTTTTCTCGGATGTTTGGTTCGCCTTTCCCATCTTCGGACACCATTCGTGCCAATTTTCTTAATGGAATTCACCTCAACGCAGGTGACCCGACTCAATTCAACCGTAACAACGCTTCGTTGCTTGCGACAGCACGGAAATTTGCTATTGACATAGCGCAACAATTTGCAGACATGTTGGACCTCCTTTCACTCTGATCCAAAGCATCCGATATCCCATCGTTACCTACTACCAACCAACAACTCGGTGATCGGATTAGATTCCTTCAAAAATCTAATTCCACTCTGGCACTTGAAATCGCGCGCTTACAAACTCAGAACGACAATCTTCGTAGCTGGAACGTACTTCTGCTCACTAAGTTTAAGAAACTTTCTCCCTTCCCACCACACCTTCTTGGAGGCAACAACACTGGTGGTTGTCTTGCTCCTGGCTCCCGGAGACACCACTTCATCCATCGGTCGCTCTTTCAAACCTAGCCCCTGCGATGGTCTGCCAAAACCCTTCGTTCCTTTACCTGAGGTCGGCATCGACTCCCCAGAATCTCCGATTCCGGTCATCGCTTCCCAACCTTTACCTCAACACAGTGGCTCACTGACAATACCATATACAAAGCCACACGACTCATCGGTCCCCAGTCTACGGTTGCTCCCCGACACCGGTCACCTCATAAAGGCCTGGTCCATCGCTGTGGTCCTACTATCTCTGCCCGAGGTCAGTGCATACAGCATATGGCAATTCGATAACACAGCCACATTCGTGCCAGTATAACCGGGCCTTCTCCGTTTTGCCGAAATCTCTATCAACTTGCTGCCTTGTAAGGATTGTCAACGTCGTGCCTCTGGCTTGGCGTTAGGTTTCCGATCTCTGCCATAAACCGCACTTGCTTCGCCTTTCTGTGTTTCAACTTCGAGGAAGCGAACCCTTGCCACCGTCATTCCTTCATGTACTCTTATTCTTCAACAACAGTGCGTGTGAAGAAGATGTTCTCCATTAGTGTGTTCATTTACTTACCTAACTTTTGTATTGCTCCAGTCTGGATTCCTCAGAACTCCAATGCGGTAGTATTGTACCGATTTAGTCCCGTTTCCTATCCAGTTTTTAAGTAATGGACACGCCTTTCTCTTGAGCAAATTCCCGTTTTGGAGGTTGTGTTTAAAAGAAAAAAAAGCACATCTTTATTCCTGCTTTGCTACTTTGATTTGATGTCCCCACAGTAAACTATTCCGTCCTTGACTAACTCCGCAAGTGCTCCGTTCAAAGCTACCATACCTTCACCTCAAAAATAATCCATCCTCATCGTGCTACGAATTTTTACATTGCTGGATTGCCATGAGGCTGTTCCAGATGTTTCTCCCACATGCCGGACTTCCGCTATCTTCAAACTTTGAGGTAATGTGTTATTACCATTCTTACTTTGACTTTGTTTATTCCTCTGGCCCAGGATTCGACCGTTGTCCCGTTTAACCAAATCCATCCCTGTTCTTCCGTCATACTTCGATGCACTACACAAGGACTATCGGTTTCCGTTGACTTCTGCATGCCTTCTCATCTATACCGTTCTCCGACTTCGGACATGTTCCATGGGACAACGGTCGGTCCACTGGATCTTGGATATCAGTGCCGCCAGCTCGCAGTACGGGTACTGGCCAACCTGGGTCCCACCGCCAGGGTTGATGAGATCTCCTAATGAGATAAGACAGGTAATGGATATATTCATTGGTATTTCCAGTCTGGTTGCTGGAGGTTTGCAGATCTGGTCGAACCCCTGGAAAGGGGATCTTGGCAACGTCCCCGCCAGGACTGCCGGCCAGGGTAGCCTGAGAGGCTACCATGCTCCTTCAGCGGCTATGGGAACTATTCTGGCCAATTCTGGACAATCTTTCGGCCCCTACGATGTTCGGAGGTTTCCCGGATCGAATCCCCGGGTTGGCACCTCCCTTTACCACATATTTCTTCTTCTCTAAAAGTCTGGTAATGTTCAAAATTGAGCCGGTTCAGCCATACAAGCATTAAGTTGCTTCGACTGACTTAAGGCTGAAAGAAATTAATTTAAAAAAAAATAACTAAAAACTGAAACTTACCAGGGTCACCTGGTTAAAGTTTGTTTTTATTGCCTAACTGAAAATATACATTACCTTCACCCACCCGGCCTCCCCTCTCGTACCAAAGAGTTTAGAGAGGAAGAAAGATGAGGACTGCTCTACAGTGGGCTCCTTATATACCAACGCCAGCGCCAGCACATTCGCAATGAGGGGGAGTTGCGAGCCTAGTAGGGAAGCCAACTTTTCGCTAGGGATTGATCCTCAATAAGGAGGATACTGCTAATGAGGTAAGACAGGTAATGGCATATTCTTAGTTAGGCAATAAAAGCAAACTTTAACCAGGTCGCCCTGGTAAGTTTCAGTTTTTCACACACGGAATTTATGAAATAAAAAAGGCTAGATGTTTACTAATTATTCTTCATATTCTCTTCCGCCCACAGTTTGGAAAGCAAGATTCGCAGTGAAAATGGAGACACAATTGGTGACTTCTTGGAAAGTAGACAAGGAAGTTTAAACCAATGTCAAGCGATTGCACTCCACACTCCTAAGAAAGGGTATGAAAATCGGTTGAGAGGCAAAGAGCGAACTGAAGATAAGGCCAAACAATCCATTTCCGTGATGGCGGATATGCAGAGTAAAAGAAGTGACGTTGGAAAATTTCGTAAGTTTATAGTAAATTCAAACCGAATGAATATCTTTCAAAGAAATGAAGGTAGAAATACATTTTAGAGTATAATAGATACTCCAAAGTCCTCTGTACGGGCCTCAATGCCTCCTCCCTGTCCCAACCAAGCCCCACAGTCTGACCTAAGGGTGGGGCGGGGAGGGGGGGGTTGAGGCATAATGGCATGTCGACAGCTAAGTCATTAGCGCCAACCTCAGTCACAGAGCAGTGATCCGGTTGTCACTACATCACTAAAAAATCCCAAATCTAGATCTTGCACATCTGTACCTCCAGAAAACATTAAAAAACCTTGTACAGGAGGAGAGACTCATCGTTCACTTGACGTGCTAAGTCTCGTGCTAATTCACTTAAGGTCTTGATTGTTTTTGACTTTTGCTCCGAGGGGAAAGTTTGCTGGGGCCGACAGCTTTAATCTTCAGGAACCCAGTCATGATTTTTTTGGACCACAAGAAAGGAAAGACTACTTTCCATGTACTGCATTGGTGTTAAAACAAAGCCTCTGAGTTGAAGGTCGAATAAGCACCATCAGATATTTTAACTATATTATTAAGTATGGCAAGATTGGAAGGTTTGCTACGGGCACCATCTTTTAATGCCAAGTGCGGTGAATTTTTAAAACTATACAGCAAAGGTCGTCGACGTGATGTTTTCAGCACGTTGCAAAAGGTAATGCTGAGACGGCACGGTCCTTTTTTTTTAGGCAAACGATGTATCCTAGGCATCATAGCAAAAAAAGAAAGAAAGTCCCCGTGCCCACAGGTCCGAAACGCATTCCTTTCCAAGTTGCAGATTTTGTCAGTTTAAGCCAGCTTGCATACCAAGCAGATGTCATGACCATAAAGTGATCGTGCAAGCCGACTTCGTAAGCTATATGCAACCTAGAAACAACGTTTGGGCCATTAGCAGCTAGGCGATGTCAGAAACGACACCAGGGTAACTGAGAGCACTGGGGCATCAGATTCGATAGGCATTTTGGTTCCAGCTGCACATCTCTGGCTTCTAACAGAACCGGGTTCGATCCTGGTGACGGGAAAGTGTGTGTACGGGTTGTTTTTCTCCGGCTGTTTCTTGCCTGTTGCAGGAGGGTTTCCTCCGAGTACTCCGGTTTCCTCCCTTCTGTACCAAAAAACGACTGTCATGATGGTGGTACCTTCCACTTAACATCTGCCGCTTCAGCCTTCAAAAAACTTTCAGCTTATTAGCCGACACTATTTCTTCTTTCAGGTGTCCTAGGTCGCCTAGGAACAAAGCTTGTGAGCTGCTAGGGAAAACTAACCAGGTGTGTAACATGAAAAGAGGAACTTTCCACAATGAGTGCGTATGGCATTTCTTGTTGGTGCTATAATATCTTTCGGTTACAGCCAGAATCACATCATACAGTTGCACCCTGCGTAGAAGTTTCCTCCAGTCCCAAACTGCCAAAAACCAATCTCTCGCTTGAGCAATTGCTGAAACGCTGTTTCTTGTTCTACGATTTAGCTACAGTTTGCCGTGCAGCTCGTATTGTACACGCTTTTTTTCCTGGTTTTCTGCAATGTTCGATGCATCGACGTAGCAACAAAATAGGTGCTAGCTCGGCTGCAGAAACAAGGCGGCCACTTCCTACCCATTAAAAAGCTGTACTGCAAACACAGCCGTGTTTTTGTATAGTTACATGAACACCTTTGGGCATAAAAAAATGATCGTTTTCGTTATACTGGGGCTTTAAACAATCCCATTC
>JAHWFP010028603.1:2257-21873 GCA_023313725.1 Lithobius niger
CCCCCCCCCCCCCCGTTACTCCCTCCCTCTTCCACCGACTACCTATATCAAGCAAAAAATTCACGGATATTATATTGAGGCTTACATAACTAAATACTAACTATACTCCTAGTAAATGAGAGACCTGTACTAGCTATTTAAAGCAGTTGAAGACAATGAACATTAACAAATTTAAAAAATGTGTCTTTTATTGCACTAATGGGATTTCATAATAATTTTAGCTTGTAAGCTGATCAAAAAACCTCAAATAAGCTGATAAAGAGATGGGAGTAATATATTTCGCTATAACAATTTTTTTTCTCCAATTTTTGCATTTTTCGGGTGCAAGCGTCCCTTTAAGCAGCAAGAAGGAATTATACTGAAGTGCCTCTCTATAAACCTTTTTTTTTTATTTCAGTTTTCGGTTTTCTGATCAATAAAGAAAAAAAATCGAATAATCGGCTAACAAAACATCCGGAAATTGTGCAGGAAGCAATAAACCAAGTCCAAGCAAGCACGTGTCTCTCTTACAGCGTTGTGAACTTTGATGCAAAACGATCCATTAAGAAATATACTGGTGCTTTATCACCCACTTCCACGGTTACACGGTTGGCAGGAATTCGGTGTGGTGCCCCCAGGAAGGCGGCGCCCTAGGCGGGCGCCTTGCTCGCCTTACCCTTCCTACGGCCCTGGCGGTTTCCGGGGTGTGGGGCGCACACTGGAATTGCAGGGGGGTGGGGCGGGTGCAGCGTGACATCGTTACGCCACTGCCCTCAACGTTCAATTAGGTATGATTTAGAAAAGATTCTATTATGTAAGATTTCCTTACGCGAGTCCTGTCAAGTCGCCAGTTGTCAAGTTTTCCCCGTTGAGAACAATCGCACACAATTGATGGCTAAATTAATAACCAGCCAAGTACTAAATATTTGAAATGTTGGACATGCTACATTTCTAAATTAATTAACACTTTCAGTCCTTCGTATTTAACCAGTATAGTCAAGTATACGTTTCCCTGAAGGTAGTCATAATGCTGAACCGACTAGGGTTTAATCAGCATTATGTAAGTGATTCCAAGCCCTGTCCTTGACTTGCTGTGAATATGGAAGCCCAAAATGCTGGGGGGGGGGGGGGGTTCTTGTAAAGGGTTCCACTATGTCACACTGACGTCGGAAAGGCTGGGTCGTTCCAGGAAACACACTCCTTTCTTGGTATTCATCTATCTTTTACTGAGTTGCCAAAAGAGCATTAAAGAAAAACTTGTGAAAAGCCGCTCAACATCTTGGAAATGGCGTCTTTCCCGCTTGCTAAACTTCCCTCTACCTTAGGGACAAGTCAGAGAGTCAATAGCAACCTCTGTATCCGTGTCTAAGTGTGTTCCAAGCAACGCTAGGTAACATACCTGCTGATAAGAAGGATTGGTGTGTTACACCCCTTATGCTCCAAATTAAACACTATCCTTGAAAGTAACTATTAAACCTTTAAAAAAATATGAAGAAGTGCCCCCCCCCCCCAAAAAAAAAAATAGTCCCTAAACCCCCACGTGTACCAATGCGTGGTCTGTAAAATGGCTTTAATTTATGAGGTTCTCTGAAACATTTATTAGTAAATTTGAAAAATTTACAATCGTGTCCTTGAGAAAAAAAAAAGTAAAGATAAAAGTCCAGCAATCCAATATTCTAAAATGAAGGAAACCTTGTATACAGGGTGGTCCACAAAAAAAACTGACGACCCAAAATTTTCTAAGTCCAACTTTTCTAATTAGCACCCCTCAGAACGAGGACCACCCTGCATAGGAAACCTACATCAAATGCATGTTCTGTTAGCAAAATATTGTGAAACCACAACGTAAATAGTTCCATCGTACAATTAATCATCAATGATTAAATTGAAAAGTAAGAAATAACTTTTTAAAAAAAAAACAGTATTGCAGCTTTTTATCCACAATAATCAACTCCCCCACTCCCCGACTGCTAGCCATGACTTTGAAGGGAAAAAGGGACTCAATCAAAACAATGATTAACAGGCGTATTCCAGAAATCCACTCAAGTGTGAGTGGGGGGCTAAAAGTGAGTGTAAGGGTCAAAACGCATCTACAGAAATACCCTCAGGGATGGTAGAACACTCACATTCGCTTTTGTGGCTGTACTAAAATTGTTGACTTTTACCTTAAATGTTAGCACTCACATTTGCCCTCTCACACTCACACTTGAGTGGATTTCTGGAATACAGCTGTAAGTCCTAATGACATAAACGACCAAGAATATTTCTAGGTGGTAATGAGTAATGATTAGATTTCTGCTGTAATGCATCATTAGTGGAATAAACACTTCCTTGAGGTAAAGAAAAGGTTACTAGACTCGTCTGGTCACCTACCGGTGTCTGGTTCGTCTGGTTCTACCGTTGGTCAAGGTGTCGACCTGTTTGCTGATTTTGGCTGATTGCCAATGGGCTTGTCAGCCGATGTTGCTTGTATACTGTCAACTGACGATGCTGTACATGAAGGGTAAAATCTTCTCATTTCCGCTACATTTATCTCACCGATTATTTTCCCAGATATACATTGGTGCAGTTTAAAGAAATTTAAAAAATATAAAGAATGTAAAAGCGTAATCATTGCTGGTGACATGAATATAGACTTACGAAACGATAAAAGTTCTAGTACAAAATCAATAGAAGTGAATATTATGAAACTAAAATGGCTCAACTAGGCTTCGAACATAAAATAAATACCATTACAAGAGAAGAATTTAAAAACGGTCATCAAACTATGTCCTGTGTTGATCATATAATGTGCAAAACTGAAAAAAATGAGAACAAGGGAATGACAATTATAACAAAGATTTCTGATCACTATAGTACAGTATTATTTGTATGGGATTAAAAAAACTGCATAAAAACCATTGAAAATAAAAACGAAGACTTACATTATAAACACCAAAAAATAGTCAAGAAACTCAAACAAATAAACTGGGATTACTTGAATAAATATAAAGATGCAAATGAATTGTATACAGAAATTGAAACTAAACTTAAAACTGTTTATGATGAGTGCAAAATTGTAAAACCTAAACCATACAGACAATGTAGTAAGGCCTATTATAAATGCTGGGCAACGGTTGAAACTTCAAACTTAATCGAAGAAAAAAATAACCTTTGGAAAAAATTACAGTCTGGCAAAAAAGCAAATGTTTTCTTTATTAATACATATGGAAATTAAAAGAAATACAAACTATTGCATACGCAGGGACAAGCAAAACCATTATAAAACAATTATTGAGTCAAATGGGAAGAATTCTAAAAATATGTGGAATACAATAAATAAACTTGTAAGAAAAATCGCCGGCAATGTTGATGAAACACTACACAGAAACTTTAAAAATCATGAAATTAACCAAGTTTGTAATGAATTTAATAAAACTTTTAACCAACAAGCAAATAAACTAAAAGAAAAATATCATCGAATTAAAAAATATAATACGCAGTCCCATAAATCTGACAGTGTGGCAAATAGCATGATGGTTCAGCATCCAGAAGAAAATGGAAGTTTTAAACATAATCAAAGGAATAAAAGCTACAGGCGCGATTGGTGAAGATGGATTCTTGATGGAAAACTTTAAGAATGCAGCCGAAAATAGTGCCAAATGTATTAGTTATTTAATTCAATGTAGTATTAATACCGAAACATGGCCAGATAAACTTAAAACACAAATAATGAAGCCTATTTACAAAAAAGGTACTAAACAAAAATACGATAATTACAGGGCAATCGCAATATTACCTTCCATCAATAAAATTATCGAAAAGTTTTTTTGCAAACAGCATTACAAAATTTATTGGGAAATATAAAATTTACTCCAAAAAACAATACGGTTTTCAAAAACAAAAAGGTACTGTTTGACGCACTAAGGTATATCAATGAATTCACTACAAATGCATTAAATGAAGGGAAATATATTGGATTAGTGCTGATTGACTTGCAAAAGGCATTCGACACAGTCGATCACAGCATTCTGTTTGATAAACTCATAAATAATGGCTTTCGAGGAAAAATTTTCAATATTTTGGAAAGCTATTTAACTGACAGAACCTCAATTACTAAAATTGGCAAAGTAAAAAGTGATACTTGCAGCTGTGAGTCTGGTATCCCTCAGGGATCGGTATTGGGGCCAATTTTATTTTTACTTTATATTAATGACCTCACAAACGATATTAATTTAGTATTATTTGCTGATGATATCTGCTTATTAGCAAGTGATTTTAACTATTCCAAAAATTATGCATAAAATAACAAAAGGAATTTGACAAGGTCCAGACTTGGTGTTGCACAAATGTGGTATTCATTAGTGAGGAAAAAACCATACAGATGGATATCAAATCTAGCCAAAATCAAGTCAAAGAAAATATTTCCCTACACCTGTACAAAAAGTCCGTTTACTCAAATTTAATTTACAGAGATAAAAAAAGCTACATTTGCAAAATACTTGGGGATATACATCGATGAAAATTGGAAATTTGAAGAACACAATAATATGCTTATCAAAAAACTAAAACAAATTATGCCCAAAATCTATCATATCAGGTACATGTTGAATAATAAAAACAAACAGTTAATTTAAGATGCTTTGGTGCAATCTAATGTTAGATAGGGGACTGAAATTTACGGCAACTCAACAGAAACGTCGTTGGTGAGACTCCAAAAAACTCTTAATAGAATCATTAAAACACTGTTTATTACAGATCTTAAAAATAATAAAAAAAAAAAACCCAAAAGAGATTATGAATGAAAACAATTTAATAAATGTTGAGGATCTTAAAGTCTACGTAACACTTCTAAAGTATTACTTTGCACTAAGAATGAAATATGATAAATTAAAACAGTACAATAGTCAGAAGAAGAACTTTACCTACTCCACTCTGGAGAAACTTACATGGAAAAATGCGAAAAAACTACTATGCAAATCATATGTTCAACAATCTCCCCGATAACTTTGAAAAATATCAAAACATTTAATGAATTAAAAAACAAACTGAAAATAAACTTCTTGCTAACAGGAAATGTCTCCTCAAACTCATAATACATACATAATTACATAAGTGTATTTTAACAAACCATTGCACTATGATGAGACACTATTACTTTTTAAGTGATGATAATCTTGTTTATGTGTTATTCCTATTCTTAATGTACTTATTGCTTTTTAATGTTATTTTTCATTTATGTAAAGAATTTTTACTTTGAAAATGTAAACTGTTGCTAACACAAATAAGCATTTTCGCATGCTTCGTGTTATCTTTAAATTAAAATAAAAAAATAAAAAAAATTTGTACGTGTTTTTCGAATGTTTGCGTAAGGGCCAGTAAATCTAACCTAAATGCCTTTAGTGATTCCTTTAGCATCTGAGCTGATAATGTAGCTTTGTTTGGCTACTAAGTCTCCTACAAATTTCAGATGACATCGTCGTTTATCATAATAAGTCTTTTCTTCTCTGGAGTTCATTAATGATTCTTTCACTTGATAGCCTACATTTCCTAAAAGCCTTGCAGTCTTTTGCCTCTCGTGAGGGCTTAGCCCTTTAATGGTTACATCTTCTGTTGGCCATCAGGAGCTCAATTCCCTCCCTCAAAACAGCATGCCTGGAGAATGACCTCATGGCTCATGAACTGATGTGTAAATTGCAAAACTAATGCTCTCCACAATCTTCCCAATCTGTTCTTTGAAATGTAAGGCTGCGCAATATCTTCATACTTCTTGACATATCTTGATGCATCTCGATACTCTTATTAACAGATTCAGTGATGTCACACTTTGGTCTAAAAGCTGTAGTGTAGCTTGCTTCGACGTCCTCTTCCTGAAAAAAACTTGTGGTCTGAGGTATGCCTTTGATTGGAAAACACTTCCCCTGCCCGAAAGTAATCTGCTTGGATTTCCCCGTCACCTGACGACAGTGCGCAAACACTTGATTATTTGTGGAGCTTTAGCGTATTGAAGTGGAAAAATCTCAACCCATCTAATGAATTCACAAACGATGACGTATAAATGTTTATAGCCTGCTCTTGACTTTGATCCTATTACATCATGAGACACTTTGCATGTTGGTCTGGCATAAGGCTCCATAATCTTCATTAATACTGGCGGTTTCTACGGAACTCTTTTGCACAACTGACAAACTTCACACGTCTTTATGTATTCTGAAATGATGCAACATTTTCTGTCCCGTATACGATGATTCTTCAATGCTCTTAATGTTTTAAAAGTCACAAAAAAGAGCATTTCCAACTGAAGTATGCACCACCTCAACACATCTTACCTGCAGTGATTTCGGAATGAAGACTTTTGTATGAAGAATCCCCGTGTTTGCATCTCAAACTTCGTTCGGCTCAAAAAATCTCACCAGCAATTCATCATGAACTGTATAGTTTCCTGATTGTCGATTTGCTGATGTCGTTTTTGCTGAAGAGACCGATAACTTCATTAGTCGGTGTTGAATCATCTGATCTTGACCTTGCGTTGCTCTGATAGTGTCCAGAGTCAGAAAGAGAAGTAAACTTGTGTCCACTCATTTAACATTGGCTCTTTACTGTACAGTGTTCCCCACACTAAATAAATGCTCCTGTCTTCTCCTTCACTTTATTCTTTTTGTTTAGCGCGATTCTTGCACTACAGTAGCCTTCAGTGCTGTAGAATGTGTTCAACTTTAATCTTGTCAGTATCATCCTCCTCAAGAACTGTGAAGTCAGTTGTTAGCTGAACTGCATTGTGTTGCCTGCTTTGTTTGACTTCACTTTCTGGTGATCTGATGCCTAAAAGTTACTGTATTTTCGCGCATCCCTCACTGATTATGCTTTTCACTGATTCCTGATGTCGTCCATAATGCATCATATCACTCTGCTTTTCAAGTGGTATCGGTGCAGCACTTGAACATGGAATAAATGGCTTCGCTCCTACATTCAGCATCTTCTGAGTCTATTGTGCAACCTGCACCTCTAACCCCATTGGCCAAAATTACGTTTTTCTTCTGTTATCCTGTAGGTTGCTCACAACTCTGCGAAGTACCACGGCTTGCTTGCTTGCTGATTGACACGTCTGTCTTGATTAAGTAAGATTCAGCACAACCCATACTACCATCGGTTTTCTGAAGTATCTGTGATTCAGTCACTTATCTCTAATTCATTTACAGATATCTTTAAATATGTCGAATCAGATGTTTGCAAATCAATTAGAGATATCTCTTCAACTGCAGATGTTTGTGATTCAATTATGTATATCTCTAATTCATTTAAAAATATCTGCAAGGCAGGTTAACTGAAAGGGAAAAGATTAATTCTAGAATAAAACCAGGAATGGCTTTCCCTACTATAATGCTCACGAATCTCTTTCGGAAGATATCAATTCTGACTGCAGGTCTTGGTTTCAAGTCAGGTTACATAATATACATCTCTTGTGTGAAAGAAAAAAACCCATGAACATAGGGATATAATTTAGTTCTGAAGATCACAATCACTTGGCCGAGCGATAGAGATACTGTAATCCATTAGTGATAGAGGTGTTTTAGCCCCACTCCCTGTCACTGGTAATACATTGTTCGTCTCTACATTTCGTAGGACGCTTTATGGTGCTTTGTGACTCTATCTACGGTAAATATAAAAATGTATTATGGCTATGCTAAACTTACCACAAACGTAGCATAGGGTTTGCCCCGTTTACTGTAATACTACATGATCTTGGTGAAACTAGTCATTATCTTTCATAAAGGGACATCACCCCTTCTTGTAACAATAGCCCCCACACTTGTATTGTTTCCCCGCTTCCTCTGGTTTTTGCTCTCTGCCCTTTTTTTTCTACATCTGGAGTTTAAGAAGCAAGACGTTTGCTGCTGTTTTGCTGTAAAACAGGGCTGCCGTCCGCCATTTTAGGACCTGCCTACTAGAGAAATAACAGTCGCTTACCGAGCTTCACTACTCCTCCTCCCTGAACAAGATGACTGGGAAGTGCCAGATACATTGTGAGTAGCAAGTAAATCCTGCATAACTCGTATGGCGATTATCCAAGATAAATATGTGTTTCCACGGTAAATGGTAGGCTTATCCTCTTTTCTCCCCATTTTACAGTTCCATGGTATTAGGCCTCAAGCCTCATGGACTTTAGAGGAAGATCCAATGGTGTAGTGCCATCAATGCTGGCAAGAATGTCCCACTGTGAGCATTAGATGTTGTTTTCTATTAACCACTTTTGTGGCAAACCGTGGATTAATTCGTACAAACATGAGACGAGAAAGGCAGGGTAAAGGCGAGTGAGAGCAAGGGAACAACTGACCCCACTGGACCAAATAAAGTTAATCGGAGCAACCAAAAACCAACGATTGTCTTTTTGTGTCTGCTTCTTTACATTGAATACCGGACGATGAGATCCACGGACATCCTCTCAAGGAAAGGAGGTAATTCCAGGTTCGAGTGTGGGCGTTGGGTCAAGGACCTCTACCTCATTCCAGAGGCCAGTGGTATCGAAACGCACGCTCGAGCCACCGGCCTTTTTCAATTAGTTTATATTTCTTGATCACAGGACAGAAACCTAAATTTCTTCCCATGCACCACAAGGCAAAGCTCCTGATTCACTTCATGATTTCTGCTCAGTGCTCTAACTTGAATTTCGGGCCCTCCTCGAAAATATTTGAGGTACCAATTTCATCTTCGAATTCGTGAATTTGTGCACCACAGCTCCTTTGTCACGAGATTTTAACCAAACCGGAACAAAATCGTGAACATTATCGTGCGGTCAAACTGATAATCACACATAAAGGCAAACGGGTCAACGAAATAAAACGTTTCGCTCGGCGAATAAGGTTTGAAAAACCTGACACCGAGTTTTAGTAGGAGTCGTATGAAGAGCACGTAGGGCGTGACGGGGTGTCAATGATAACATTACCATACAGCATGTTCCGTATCTCATTCTGAGTTGCGACTCCAGACGGCCAATTGTGGAATGGTCTGGGAAAGTCCCAGGGCCGGATTTAAGGGGGTGCTGAAGCACCCGGGCTTAAACCGAAAAAGGTTTAGTTAGGCTACTTAATTTTACTTTTTACTAAAAATTTGTTTCAAACAAATTTCAATTTAAAAAAAATAATATTTTCCTCCTTTTTTGCGGGACTGGGAAGGGAGGCGAGGGCCACAATACGTCTTAAGCACGAGGCCTCTACAATGCTTAATACGGCGCTGGATAGTCCACGTTCAGTGGCGTAAAGTGAGGAGTGCGATGGGTGCAGCTGCAGGGGAGCCTATATTGGAGCTTCAGTACAATAGAAGGGAACCCAAACACAAATAAAAAAAAACCCGAAGTAAAGCAAAAACGAGACAGAGAGCGTAAAAGGGAAGAGGGAGAGAAAAATAATCGAGATAGATAATATAGAAACACCCGTCTTACCATCCGGGAACTGCAGTAGACACAAAAGTAAATGAAGTTAAGTAAACTGCAGTTTACTTTATTTTCGAGATAAATTATTAATTTTACAGTTTTATTGTTGGTTTACATCTCAGTTACTATTACTTGCATCCACGGGTTGCCCAATCCTTTCCTATATTTCCCCGCCTATCAGCATGTGAAAACAGCAATGCAGACTTGTGCATGGCTTGCTCTATTTTTCTTACTAGTTCCCGTGCTGGTGTCAACTGCAGAACAATCGTTTTCCGAAACTTAATCTTAAGCTGAATCCACACTTGACCCCGAACACCACGCTTAGGTTCTGGGCCTAGACTTTCAAACCAGCCAACACAAACAGGAGAAAACCCGACACCCATCTCTCTATACCGCGTCCACACAGGACCCCGATATTGCGGCCAGGGCCCGGGCTTTAATAACTTTTCTATCGCTACAACATTTTCGGCATTGTCGTTGTTCTTTCTCCCCTCCCCTCCTGTGCTTTCCTTTTATCTCAATATTGTTTATCAGCAGTTTTTGCCGTCAAAACGTTTCCATAAAGCGCGGCCCGCACACTGACCATGTTCACACTTGAAATACACAGGGTCACAGTCTGAAAAGCCGCTTTTGACCAGGGCATGAAGGTCCAGGTCGGGGCCAGTGTGGACAAATCAGGTTCAGGTCCAGGATTTTTTTTTCCAAGTGTGAGCGGGACTTAACTTACAAAGCAGCGCAACACAAGACCGTTTAACAGGTTTTTGTCATACTGTCGATCGAAAATTGTCGTGCAAGGAAATTTTACCTGAAAAAATAGTTTACATTTTTGCAAAAAGAAAGCAAGGCTGGTTGCATTTGTGTAACATAATGCCTCATGATGTGTTAGGTTAAGGCTACTTACTGACTACCATACTTTAAATAAAGAAATGGAAAAAATTGTATACATTATTAAACAATGTTCTCGGCCTAGATTAACTCTTTCAATCCCTGCGTAGTCGAAATTGAAATAAGCTAGACAGGTAAAAAACTAAGTCCACACGCGCGTCACAAGCTTTGTGAGGGGGCCCTGGGGACCCCGAGCAAAGCTAGCAGCAACAGGCCAGTAGTCACCGTCCTTGTCTTCAAAACAAGCGAATGCCGGTTCTAATCCCACGACACACTTAACATATGGTACTTAAAAAAAATCACATCACCAGGATTAATTCGGGTCTGAAAAGGTTATTGCTGTAAGCAAGCGCAGACTTGCATCAGCGGCAAGATCACTGCAGCTACACATCCTGTGCAGCTTTTGCTCCTCTTTCTTTCTTTCTTTCCCTCCCTCCCAACTGTGGTGGTCAGGCCCAACGAATCACTCGCGCTCAATGGTGAGAAGCAGGTAAGAAGCTTAATGATAAATAAAGGAGACGGGGTGAAAAGAAACTGGAGGGGGGGGGGGGGGGGGGGGGGGGCGGAGACTTGACATTTAGGATGCAGGGTGAGGGGAAAGTGACAGGTCAGGGGAGGCAGGGGACTTGATACCATTTACCAAGCATATGATACCAGCTAGTATATATATATGTATGTATATATACTAGCTGGTATCATATGCTTGGTAAATGGTATATATATGTATGGTAGCGCATGGGATGGTGCGGGGAGGAGGGAGGCCCCGTTACAATGTCTTGCACCAGGGCCCACGTTGACTAAGTTACGTCACTGTCCACGTTAAAAATACGATGTGTAGGTTTCATTCAGCCTGATAAATAGCTATGAAAAATATCACTCATGCTACGATTAGGGCAGGCATGCAGCAACTTCGCATGGAACAGTATTGAACAATCTTGTAGCAGACAGCACCTTCCTAAAGCACCGAAAAGAACGAACCAAATGCACCACTGTCGGTGACAGTTCAGCTCATTTCCTATTATAGTCGTGTTGATTTGGCTCGCTTCATCAACCATCGTCAGGGATTAGTCTGTTTTCGGCAAAACTGTTACCTTGCGAGTGCTCAAAAGCTCCACCACTGGCAATCACCCACAACCACCTCCACGAGATGGTTTCCAATTTGGCATTGCTCGCGCCTGGTTGCATCATTAGCATAACCTGGTCCAATAAATTAGCCTGTCTGGTCATGTTAAAGGTATGACGTAACGAGTGCTCTGTTGAGCTTGTTGATTTGAGAGGCTGTGGAATTTTTTTTTTTAATTTTGAACTTATTACCAGCCACACGTTTTCAAAGTGGTATAAAAATGATCAACCTGGGTGTTGGACTGTGTAGTGGGGGAAGAGGGCAGGGCATTTTTAAATGAACTACCTGGTGGATACAAGTGTGTGGCTCTTAACACATTCAAAATACCAAATAAAAAATTTTACAGAGTCCTCCTTCTCAAAATCACACCAGTAAACAAATCTTAAGAAACTTCAAGGTCACAAATACAAGTGTTTACTGAGGAATTTAGCAGACAGTTTTCGGCATCTTTCAAACTGTCCTCTTCTTCCTATTCCCTTGTAGTTGTATTGTAGAGGATACAGTTCGTTTTTTTGGAGTCCTACTCGTAAGTCACTATCGGACTCCCAGGGCAAGGTGCTGTCTGTGAACAGACATGTTGAAATTAGAAATTTGTAGGTTTGTTTGTATTTGATAGGTGGGCCGGGGCCCCCAACGCTGGTGGGCCCCTGACACCTGCCAGTCTGACTGTATGGTGTACACGCCACTGGTTTCTGATGTTATATGGATAGCCGCAGAGAGCGCGGCAGTGCGAGCGAGGCAGGGACGTTGTTTAATCATCATTAAAATCGGGAGTTACGGTAACTCCGTGTTACCACAATTCCGGATTATTTCACACACTTTTAAAGCAAATTAAGAATCCGGAGTTACTGTAATTCCGGGTCACACACACGGGTCAGCACTTAAAGAAAATTCCAGAATTAACGTAACTCCGTGTCGATACAATTCCGGCGCCCCGAGCTTTGCTTTGTTGTCGTGAGACGCCTAAGGGACGGAACATTTTATTTTGAGGGGGGGGGGGGACGAGTTTTAAAATAAATATCTTGGATCAGTTATTTCTGGAAAAAAAACTCCGCTCGCAGTTAAGGTGAAAAAAAAAATCTTGCCGTTAGTCAGAAAACAAAAAATTACCTGCAAAATAACACTGGCCATAAAGCAAGTATCGAGCTCATGTGAAAATTTACACAAGGTTGGTGTTTTCCAAATCCACTGCACAAATGTATAAAACAAACACAATAAGGAGGGCTATAGATGACAACGCCAACATCTGAAGGGTTCAGTAGACCACCTCATGTACCAACTCAACTCAGCAACAAAAAGTGCCAGTTTCAGTTGCCTGCATATGATTTTCCTGAGATTGTTGGCTGTGTTGCTCCTGGAGTTTGCCTTACGATCAACGATATGGAAGAAAATAAATTGATTAACTCAGACTCATATGCATTAAAGACGCAACAATTCAAGTCACATGTAAGCCAAAGTACATCTACGGACGTACATCATCTAATAGGGGGGAATGATATGTATTCAACCAGCTTAAAGTTTTTGCCAGAACACAATGACTTGACTATTAATCAGTAAAATTGTGACATCCTAGCAAAATTAACTTTTTTGCAAGACAGTTGTATGCAATATGAACTGATGTCTGTTGAAGAAGATTACTCAAAAGAGGGCAAAGAACACTTGGCCAGAGAATTACTGAGATGAAAAACACTGAAGAGCCGAATCGACATACTTCGTGAAATTAATATAGACAATCAGTTGATAGCTGAGCATTTAAAAACTGTTTTGAAAAATATAGAGTATGCTGAACAAAAGATTTCAGAAAATGACTTCCTTAACTTTTCAACTGCAGTAAAAGTTTTGTGTTCATCTATAAAGGCATCAAGAAAAGTTATAGAGAAACATGTTCCTGCTCATCGTCCATTAGACATACAAACTAACGATGCTGGACCTGGAGTCGGAACCACTGAAAAGCTTGTCCAATTCAGACTGAGATGTTCATTTTGAAGGACGTGGATCTTCATTAGGTGCCAAGAGACTCGAAAAGCCACATCGTGGAACGTGTAATGTGCAGCTTAAATGAGGCACTGGCTGATGGAAGATTTATTTATGTTGAGGACACTCAACCTGTTTTTGTCTAGGAATGACACAGTCTAAATTTGATGCCCACACCGAAGAAAGAAATTAGGAAAGTAGCCACCGAATGTGCAAGAAAAGTTGCTGCCCGATACAACGGTGTCGCTTGTATTGGTACATCTGTTCATAGTTCTGTTTCATGTGGACGATTTATACAATACATTTTTCTATGATGAAATGTATATAAAACGTTGCCACTAGGCATCAGCAGCACTGTTGCCTGAGATGCCCGGAAGTGGATATTACAAATTCGTTGAAAAATTCATTAGCTCTCATTACGTCAAATACAATAATGGATTTGAGGGAATTCTAAATGGGTGTCCAGAAAAAAACAGAACCCTGCAGCTATCATACATCTTTTTCCTCAAGTAAATTTCGATGTCAGTTTCCTGTATTTCGTGTTCCTCCTCCAGTGCCAGATGCATCAAATGACAGAACACGCTGGCACTATATAAAGCCTAATCTATTTAAATCCAATTACCGTTGCAAGATCAACATTCACTGATCAGTACAATCCAAAATTCCAGCTAAAAAAAATTATAGCCGACTGTGGAGACATAGACGTCAAGTATGAGGTTTCCCCTGTTGGAATTGCAAAGGCAATTGATCAAAACCAGACATGGAATAAAATCACAAGCAAAGTGCCAGAGTTCACACAAAAGTTTGTAGGCACTGCCGAAATGGAACCTGTTGTAATAAGTGAGGTGAAAACAGTACATTTCGTTAATAAAGAAAGTTGTGAAAAAAAATACAAATACAAAGTATAATCAAGTTGTTTACCAAGTTCCGGGGCATTTGAAGCTGATCATCAAGAAAGTACGAAAGTGATGAACTGTGAAACCAACATTATCTAAAATAAATGTACTAAGTGGATTTTACTTTTTCTGCATATGTGTAAAATGGTTTAAAATGAACAAATATTAATGAACTAATATCAAAAAAAAATTCTCGCTGTATCCTACACTGAAAAAAAATTATCTTTGAGTAAAGTACGAAAAAAAAAGTTCGGACTTATGGGGGGGGGCCCCCCTGAATAAAATGGTCTGTCTCTAAAGACGTCTCGCGACAACGTCGCATCCGGTGTGTGGCGCTCAACTCATTCCTATGGTTTTGGAGAAGTCTGCAGCATCGACGTTTTGTCGATTTTTGGTGTGCGGCCACCCTAAGTACACTGGGATGATTTTACATAAGGTGAAAGGGGTGTCGCACCCCTCCAATGATTGGCCTGCAGTCTGCTCATAATACTTTCTTTTAATACACAGTGGTGACATCATGCTAACACATCCCCATGCTAAAAGTGTAGTCGTTGTATAAGTTTAATTTGCAAACCCACACACGTCACCGTGGATTAATTTTGATGGCCCGCACTTTTTTTGACAATCTAACACTTTTTACGGGGTCCACATAATCTCTGCATCACCGTGTGACAACTCCATAGCGTGACATATAATGACCCACTTTTCATAACTACACAACACAAATTCAACCAGCACACCCCATTGCAAAACCAACGGAAACAGGCACATTTGTGGCGACATTTTTCGTAACAACACGAAAAAAAAAATCGTGTCGCACACTACGTTGACAGCACAAGCTAACCCTAACCCGGCAACCTTTTGTTCCAACGGTATGAAAACTGGGCTGCTGACACTTTGAAATTAATACACCTAAACACCTACGAATCACGCCCATAGCCCATTTTATACTCTAATCTTATTTAAACTATTAAAGTAGAAAAAATATGGTCTTAAAGTAAACACGAAATTCGAAAACTAGGACAGTATAAAAAAAAAGCAAGTCTTTCCTTTAGCTCTTACTTTCCTAGACAGGAAGTTTCCATTCAGGAATTTACATTATTCGTATGTAAAAATTCTTAAATTCATTATAATTCACAAACAAAAGTTACAAACAACAATTAAAAAAAAACTCAATAAGTTAGCTTGACGTCACACCTTATCATTAAAACACATATCTGTGAGAAATAGGTAGTTAACTGGCGGTTATTGCTGTTTTGCTCGGAACGGGGCAGTCCAATGTCTTGGGGGGTTAGGAAAATTCGCTCGTGCTACGCACTTATGACATTTCCCGACCCCCTCTACAGTGGACTGCCAGGTGCTAGGGGCCCTAACTACGGACCCTAATTGTTCTTATTTGTATTTACGACAGTTAAAGGTACATTCCGCCTGCCTCCTAACAGCCATGCGCAGGTCGCCATTCGCGCATGTTATCATCCCACCGTTTCGCGAGACTCGGCATAGTAATACTAGCTCAACTAGATAGCTGCGTTCCTCGAAGCGAGTAACACCCCTACTATTTCAGTTGGCCTAGCAGACGAAACAGCCTGAATGCAATAATTGTCGTCGCAAACCGGAAAGATTTTTGTATTTTAACATCACACTTTATAATTTATCTTAGGCGATCTATTGGCATAAATAATTTTAATTTTTACCTCATTAGTTTTTTAGATTTTTGAACTCATGGTAATTAAGCAAACGATTAAAAATTAGAATTTGCACACACACCGATGAAATGTCGTGAATATTTTAAGCACGCAAAGGACCATATAATTTTTTATTTAATGACAAACAGTGAAGAGTTTTGTCAACAGATGACGGAGAAAGTCGGCACCAAGAGTGAATAATCCATACGTAAACCATGCGCAATGGCTGTTTGCTGTATTTCGTAAGTAGCAGCTAACTGAGAATTTGGTTTGATTGATTCAATCAACACAATGTTTGACACTTCACGTTGCCCGATTTTTTATCTACTGTTTTAATTTCTTAAATAGCAGTTAACGGAGAATTTGGTTCGATTCATAGATGCAAAATGGAGTTGTGGCTTCACGCTGCCTTAGGCCTAATTTTTACCTGCCGTTTTAATTTCGTAAGTAGCAGCTAACGGAGGATTGATTTCGAGATTATGCCTATTTCTTCACGCAACACGGTTGTCGAGACTTCACGTTTACGTGGCAACAAGGAATCTTTACACCATTATACGCAGGCATGTTAAATGCTACGATCAAAATAATATTATTTCAGGGAGTTACGTCGAAAAAGCCTTAGATTTATAAGAAACAACGATGTTTTTTTTAATTTGCCATGTTTTTTAAAGTTCACTTGATTACTGTTGAAACAAGGGGCTACAGCAACTATCTAGTCGCATTGGTCTTCTGCGCAGTTCCTCCACTTCCAATGTTGAGGCGCACACCTCTATCATGCACTATAACAGCTATCTCTATTATATAATCTAAAAACAGTAACCATCAGAATTGCCCGTTACAAATATGTTAGCTTTTATGCTTATTTTACGTTTTAGGCATAACTGTCAGCGTTTAGGCCTAATTTACAACTTTAATTTCGTAAGTAGCAACTAACGGAGATTTGGATTGTATACAGTGAGCCTATTCATTTTTGCAACACGGTATGCCTTCGCGCACACATTACAGTGTTACAACGAAATGCGCAACGTAGCCTAATATAGATCAGTGGTTGTAGGGAAGGGACAGGAGAAACTCTGCAGCAGCGACTCGTAGCAACTATTGACGTTGCCATGGTGACGTGATTTTAGATCTAATTTTCATTTTTTAGGCCTAATTTTTTTAACGACAGTTTTAGTTTCGTAAGTAGCAGATAGGCCTAATGGAGAATTTGGTTCGATGATCGATCTTAAGCCTCAGGGAGCTTGGAATACATGTAGCTTTGATAGGGTGGACCCACTTACTATTACGCTGTACCGAGAAACCGTGCGAGATTTTGGTAGCTGCTTTGCATACTTCAAACGCGTCTGACGTTTCTGCTCCCATCTTTCGCGCCATTTTACCGATTCTTGCATTTCATTGCCTTTTGATTTTTCCGATGAATCGAAACAAAATTGGACTAACAAACGAACGAGTACGCATCATCAAACCTAAGCCGGACCGCTCCAATTGCTTAAATTGTTTTAAAGTGCAATAACCTACCAGCACAATCGACAATGCGACTGAAATTCGCAACGGTTTGTTATCAGAAGGAAAGCACCGTCACAAGCGACCATCGTAAACGCCACAGATTAGAGAACAACCGCCCCACACAGATATGACTCCGCTATGGTAGAGCGTGTAATGCCTGCAACAGCTGGCGCCATCTGGCGAAAAGCGCGTCGCGGTCGTAGTCGTAAGCTCGGAGCAAGGGTTAAGAAGCCTAGCAAAACCTATGGCGCCAACATTTGCAAGATACATTCCATTACTAAAACCTCGACTAAAACATTAATGAAGGCTTATAAACAAAGTAATATGCGTTATTTATATAGTTGTAGTAAATCATTGTAAAAGTTATTTTTTTGTCCATCTTCCAAGAGTTGTAATCCGACAAGCGAAAATCAACGGCAAACGCCCACTCGGACGCACCGCAATTCAGAATGATGTTCGGCCATAAACTACAACAGGAGTGTATAAATTGTACACACGGCCGTAGGTGTTATATTTATGCTGCTCCTGACTACAACAAATCAAGAACTAAGAATCCAATTTGTATTTTCAAATTCCCAAAAAATTTACCCAGGTATAAAAAAAGATACAAAGAAACTTGGCCAGAGATTTAAAAAAAAAAATTAAGATATTGGCCAGGTATAAATTAAATGTAAAGGAATTAGCCAGATAGAAATACGATAGTTCGAAACTGACTGTTCGTACTTAAAGGTAAAGAAAAAAATAAATAAAATTTGGCCAAAAACGTAATGTTGTAAAAACAAGACTGAAAAAAAGAGGATATTCTTTTTAGTTATGTTCCCCATTTCTTTAGATAGCCAACACGTTCTACTTGCGATAAGGCAATGAAAAAAGTTTTAAAGTTTTAAAAAGTTCAAAATGACCATGCAAAGTTAAAAAGAAAAAAAAACGTTTTCTTTGCTGTATCGCCTAAAAGGTTACAAATAAGCTTTTATTTTAGTACGATTTCTAATATTTTTGTTAATTTTAAATAAAACATCCCGAGATTTTCTTACCTGTATTAAAAGAACGAATGGAAAACAACAAACATGTTTGCAAAAATAGGTACCAAGCTAGCTAATGCAAACAGTAATCTCAATGTTTATCATTAGTTTTTCTGGAATGTGACAACAACAAAGGTTGAAAAAAAGTTTTAAAAACTTTTTTCCGGCTTTTCATGTTTGTGTGTAAGTGCAACTTTTTCCCCCTTAACTTTATCACTCCTGCATTCATCAACGAGCGTTTGGTATGATTTATAGTTGTTATTTTTTATCAATGTTTTTTTTTATTTTAGAGGCATTCTGTTTTCTCAGCTACTGACCTTCCTTTTTCAGTTACTCTGAATTAAAATTTATTGTAATAAAATAAAAACTATTGGGTTTTAATCAAGCGGTCGTATTTTGTTCACGCGTATGAATTTGATTTCTTCATCATTACCATAGACTTAGTTCGGTTAGTATCCTTGACAATTAAAACAAATAGTAAAAAGGTTAACGTGTTACCGAAAAATTATCGTAAATTTCACGACGTGTTTAATTTGCCAACTTTAGGGAACGGGATGGCGTCGAAGGATATTGGGGGGGGGGGGCCCCAAAATGTTTTGGGGACCTCTTAGAGGGATCATGATATTCTGTTAGCCCTATTGGGATGGGGAGAAAAACACTGACCAAACTAGGAGAAAAAATACAATTCTTAGTCTCAAAACTGGCGCTTGCACACTAGAATTCTAATAACGCATTGGCTTATGGGGTCTTCTCCTGGACCCCCCCCCCCCCATGTCTGAAAAAGTTTCTAAGTGGTCAGTGTCAATGCTAATGTTGAGGACACTACACTTTTTAAAAATGTGCTTGGGCCCTGGGTTGGAGGTGTAGGCGTGTCAAAGGTTGCGAAGGTTGATTGGCTGCGTTGGAGGTGTAGGCGTGTCACACACACTTTGCATTTATCCTATCAATAATCGTTGTACTGCTATGATTCTGGATACCTTCATGGTTTAAAAACATACACTTTTGAATTTTTCGAGATTATTGTTTTTCTGGCTGCAAAAATCATTGACGGGTAGTTTCACTAATCGACAAAAGAAAGCTTTTCTGTGTATATGAGCTATTTTTTTGGTTGGACTTTAACGGGGGGGGGGGGGGTAA